>BQKN01037625.1:0-13515 GCA_022839385.1 Asparagus kiusianus
CGAGGCGATTCCTCAAGGTAGAAGCGGTGGCAAGGAACTCGTTACGTGGTGGTGCATCCAGCCCCAATACCCCAAGACGCAATCCGGTGACATGACTCCTACTCGAGCCAGGAAATGCCTGATGAGTGATGTAGCCGCAGTGGACACTCTCATGCTCCTCCGTCAAGCGCCACGACATCTCCCGTGTCACAGCCTGACGCCTGAACTCAGTCAATGAACGATGCCGAAGAATCTTCGGTAAATATATGAAGCCACTGCCAGTTTTATGAAGCCACTGCTCGGCCTCAATAAACACGACATCCGGGTCTTCGACAGAGTCGCCGAATAAGAAATCACTCTTCCGAAGAGGCTGAATAGAACTGGCGTCCTTCACGAAAGGTGCGTCGGTAATCAACTGTCGAAGAGCTCGGTGCCCACCTTCCTTCACCACCTGGGCAACCTCAGTCGACATGCCCGAAACGAACTGAGGGGTAACTGGAATAGGGGAAAAGTCGTCGGAAGTCGAATAGTACTCGCCACGACGCCCGTACACTGCGTGAGATGAGAACGCTCCAGAAGGATATCCCACTGGAAATAAACAGTTAAACATCTGTTAGTCTCAATTATAAAAGGAAGTTGAACTCATCTTACAAATGGGTAAGATAGAGTCATTGCCTCATAAAGGGTGAGACGATTTGGCCATATTGTGCAATCACAAGATAGGGTATATTGACAATATATCCCTGCCTTATAAAGCACAATGTAGCGTCAAATCGCCCCCTTTATTTTGAGATATGGTTTTGACCAAGCAAAACTTATCTTTAAAGCGTCGATCCTCACCAAGGAGAATCAAGGCTCTTCCCGATTGCCTCACCAAGGAGAACAACGTGGGGGTAAAAGGACCAATTTGCAAATTTCTAAGAAGAAAAAAAGGGGCTACTTTGTAAAAAATAGCTCACCAGCGTAAGAGGGAGGCGCGCCATCAGCCGACGCAGCAGGGGAGCGACCTCTCGGGGCACGGGACATGATGACCAGCAAAATAACTCAAGGGGTTAAATTCAAAAAATAATCTCAGCCCCTAATTTTTGCATAAAAACCCTCAAAATTTCAATTTTTACCCCCTGAAGGATTAGCTCGGGGCGTCAAATCACACCCTCAACCCTTACATACAATCCCACGACTCCATACATTAGATCGAACATGAAATAGACCAAGATCATGGAGGATTTACCTGAAGAAAAGCTCGAGATCCAATAAAGATGAGATCTTTAAGGAAACTTGAACCACGCGCTCGAGGGGCCTGAGAGAAATTCTAAATATGGAAGTTTTGAGAGACTTCTCAGTCAAAGATCCAAAGGAAGACTAGATCTAATGCAACTATGAAGTTTTGAGGGAGAACGGATGCTCGAAGGAAGAGAAATCAAAAAATAAGGGAGAGAGGGGGGCCGGCCCTAAGAGAGAGAAAGGGAGGGTTTTATAAAGGTGAACCAGCCTTGAACCAGACCCAAACTAGCCCTGATCCGGACCAGAATTGACTGAATCAGACCAGATCAAGCCAAATCAGTCCAAATAAGGCTGAACCAGACCAGACCAGTCTGAACCAGACCAGACCAGTCTGAACCAGTCTTGAACCAGTCTGAACCAGTCTTGAACCAGTCCTGAACCAGTTTGAACCAGGTTGAACCAGTCTTGAACCAGGTTGAACCAGTTTGAACCAGAATTGAGCCAGAATTCAAAGTGAAGCTGAATTGAGCGTCGAAACGACTTCAAGTCGACCGAGGGTTCAATCCCTTGTTTATTTTGGTCTCTCCCGCACATTCGGAAGGATCGGAAGAATTTTCAAGCCAAATTACTGCCTTTTTTTGGGTCGTTATCAGACCGGTTCAGATAATTATACCAGGTTCAGCTCATTCAGATATGAGAAATACTCCAATAAGGTATACGAGTATAAACTATTCCCTAATTTTGTTGAGAAGTTCCTGGAGGATATTTTTCTAAAAATATTCTTAAGGATAACTCAATAACACTACGCCGGACAACGCGTCGCAAATAAAGACTCAACGCCACCAATCGAGGGTCAGTTATATGTTGAACCAACAAGCACGAGCTAAAGTTTAAAAAATCAGGAATCGACTTCAATTTCAAATTCCGACAACGGTCAGACAATAAATACAGCACCAGAACCCTTACAGACGTTCGACAAAGCACCGAATAGCCTGAAGGATTGAAGGAATACAGAACAAAGGTCATTTCCAGGTCCCATTACACCGACTGAGGGTGAGGGCAATCATATCCAAAGCATTCCAGACCTTTCTATAAAAGAACGAGGCTGAAATACTTTGGAGGGGGTATCTGTAGGCGTATAAAATTGCCTATAGGTCCCTTAGCACAGCTCGACACGGTGATTCAACAAAACAACGAACCATCGAGTGACGAGGCGACGAGGTTAACGAATTGCACACGAGCAACAGAATTCGCGTGCGGAACCAATCCAACGGTTCGGGAAGTCAACGAGTCGTTCAACCGTAAAACGGATTCGAACTCAAACACCAAGGCGGATTTATTACCAAATAAAGATCCGGACTATCAAATCAAGATCCGGATAAATCCGATACAGAACCGGAAGACGGGAAATGACGGAAAACACCCCAAGGGGGCTCGGCAAAAACCCCAACGGGACTATCAAATCAAGATCTGGTTGCCTATAAATAGGCGGAGAGATTCATCATTTGAAAGGACTTTTTGGAGAGCCGAAACTCTGCCGGATTGAGAACTTGTGCTTGAGTTTTTCGAAGGCTTGAAGACTTGGACGTTTGGATCTGGTTCTTGGCGAGCACCCGCATCATAAAAGGCAGGAGTTCGAGAGGATCAAATCTTCAGATCTACGTTGCTATACTCCGGATCAAAGCTTGGTCTTTGATCCCGAGATTTGAGCGATTGTTTCCTTGGTGAAATAATCCCTCCGACTATTATTTCCTTGGTGAAATAATACCCGTCATATTGCGTAGATCGGTTCGGATCAAGATCATGCGGTAGTCCACGGCAAATAACCCCGGCGCAGGCAAACAACCCACGCAAGCGAGTGACCGGATAACAGGAGCTCGTGATCTGTTCGGAAAACAGGAGAAAAGTTGTAATTTTTTTTCTTTTTTGTTTGATTTTCATTGTAACCGGATCTTATAAAAAGACTGGATCTTTCTGTAACGCAAAAAGTTGTTCTTTAAGAGTGCAATGGAATTGTCAATGAAGAAAGCATCAGTTTTTCCCGCGAACAGAGATGATATTGGTGATATAAGCAGGTCAAATTTGTAGTTATAATTTGTTTTACGATTATTGTTTGGTTGTGTTGTTGACATTGTTAGCTAAGTATATAATATGTAGATGGAATAATATATTATTAGTTATATCATATTGTCTGGATTGGTAATTGTAGGCGTCAAATTACCTATAGGTTCCAGCATGCAACTCGAGACGGAGAGGAGGAGATAAACGTCATTATCTAAGTTATAAAGGATCATCCAAAGCTAAAGATCAGCTAAGGAAGGTGCAAGAAGCACATCACACAAGTTTCAAGGCACAAAACATGTCTCAGAAACTATAAGAAGATTCATAGTTTCCAAGACAGTTGCGGCTGTCTCGAAAGCTATGAAGGTAAATCATAGTTTCCAAAACACTTGCAGCTGTCTCGGAAGATATGAAGGCAAATCATAGTTTCTGAAAATACTTGCGACTGTCTTAGAAACTATAGTGGACTTGGTGACGGTTTTCTTGAGTTTTGGGCGATCCACGTAGCTTCATAACTGCTAGAGACCATCCATAATCGTAGGGGAAACCTTACAAGAGAAAATCATGCCCATACCTGCTAAAATAATGGCATTAAAACATGGTTGAATCAGTTTCAAAACGACCAGAAACGAGCCCTGTTTTCGAGACAGTTGTGAGTGTCTCGAAAACAAAGGTTCTTCAACACAGTTTCTTTTTAACTTCAGACTTCAGTTAGAGTTTTTAGGGTTATAAATACTTTCCTAGGACCATTATTAAGGAAGACGAAGCATTATTGAGCAGAATAGAGCAGAGATTTTGGCGTTCTAATCAAGGGAGAGAGAGGATCTTCATCGCGTAAATGCCTTTCAGAGCTCTTGCGATTCCTTGAGGTCTAAGCTTTGACTTAATCTCGAGAAGAGTGTTTTATCTTATTTTGCTAAGATATTCACTTTTGTCTTTGTTTCTAAAATGAACATTGACCTTAAACCTTCTTTACGGTTTAACTTAGATTTATTATTCGGTCGTCCACGGGCAAACGCACCCCCAGCACAGGCAAAGATCCCACGCAAGTAGCGAACGATAAACGTTCATGCGTGTATTTCTAGGAAGTTGTTTGTTTATAACAAGAAGTCTTTTAAAAAGATTTATTTCTCAGAATTCATTGTATTTGATAAGCGAGTTGTAATGAGTTTAATAAATAAACCAATTTCTGATGCAAATACACTGGCGATCATAGTAGGAGTTAACGGTCTCGCTGCCGAGACCGTCGTGTCGCAACCAATCAAGACCCCGGTTGAATCCACGGTCGAGTATGAATTCGACCAAGCAAAGTTTGAGGAGTATCTATCATCCTCATCGTCAAGATCTTCCTCATCTTGTAAATGCAAGAAGATTTTATCTTCGAAGAAGGTTTTCTAGTCTTCAACTCTAATGAAGGCTACGGGTGAAGACTCTCGCCCGATTCGCCCGATTGTTGTTGAGGCTACCCCTCACAATGCCTCTCCAGCAATCAATAATGCCGAAACTTCTGCTCATAATGGTTCTTCTCTAGTTAAAGAGTCATTAAATCAAAGTCGTCAGTGCCTTGAATCAAAGTCCACCAGCACTGACGAAGAGGGATCATCAGAGACAATGTCAACGTCGTGCTCGTCAAATGACTATGGCCTTAGAACAAGTCGACGGGGTGCGTTACTATATGGATCTAGAGTCGAAGAAACACTGAGTGGTCTAGGTGCCTCAATAACAAGCCACTCATATTTCTTCTAAGTTAACGACAGAGGAATAGGTTCTTGTCAAAAGAACCCGTTCGACCCTCAAAAAGCGCATTCAAAAGCATCGTACAAACACCACTCGTGCTCGTGCCTCTTGCAACAAACACAAGAAGGTAAAAAGGAAATGGTGTCCAAAGAATCACTGAGAACTCTCAAAGTTTGGATCCTAAAATATAAACTTGCACGAAAATCAAAATCGCGGAATACCTCTTTCAACCTAGACAGTAGCGAATGTCTCGGCCAAAGGGGCCTTATCTGAGACACTGGCAGTTGTTTCGGCAAAGGGAACCATATCCGAGGCACGCAAGTGTCTAGGATAATGGCCATCTTTTGAGGACTCTCCTTCCACTCCGTCGACGCCCGCTCCTCATTCATCTACTGCAACCACATCTATTAAGCCACCAGTGAAGCCATGGGTCAATCCTAACCTATAAAACTTTAGAACTATAATGGCGGATCACCTTGGTCCTTTACATGAGGATCGAGGCAAAGCTCAAGTCAAAGATTGCTTGGGTCCGGTGAATAAATCCCAAGTGACTTCTTATACTGGGGGTTTTCACGTCCTCCCACTAAGTCAAAGCAATCCCATAAGGGGAGAATTCTAATTTTCACACGCTTAGGAGCTCATATCAGAACTCAGGAGCCCGTTAAGACTCCACACCAACAAGGGGGTAGTTCTAAACGGGCGACTCCTGAGAACACCAAAAAGGCTTTAAATCCCAAAAGAAGTCGTATACGTTAAAAGACAACATCATACCCAGGAAGTCAAACTAATAGCCGATAGGTTGCTCCGGTCATCATATCGATAAGTTGTACTATCAGACTAGGGATGTGAATAAGTATCGAAAGAGGACTATTCGAGAAACGAGCCCTCATTGCTCATGTGAAAAGGCTCATCAGAGTAGTATTGTCTGAATGTAGCTGCTCCAGAACCACTCCACAAAGGGTCTCTATATTTCAAAGACTTTCCACCGAAGCATTGATGCCCAAATCAAGACGTTTCCACAAGAAAAGATCAGTCGTTAAAATAGAGAATTGCTAGAAGTCACCATCAATATGGCTGATAAAGGGAAACAACATGCTACCAATTTTGACCCTGACTTTTCTCCAGGAGGAAGAACGGATCAGAGGCTCTCTCAAAGAATGTCACTACTACAGCTAAGGGAAACTAGTTGCAGTGATTACAAGAAACTGCATGAAGGTCTGTCTTCAGATGATGAGGCCTCAAATACTTGTTCTGCTATTTCTTCCGACGATACAACATCCGGTATAAGGCAAGCTAGGGAGGCATTCACCATCACACCTAATCAATTTGTTCAAATGCTTCAAGAAGCTCTTGCTAAGCAGCGAGAAGAAATTCGAGCTGAAATGAAGATGGAGATGAAATTAGCTATGCAACAGATGAGAGAGTTGCAAACTCAACAATCTTTTCAACAGCCTGAGTCAAGTCAGCGTGCTGAGTCTAGTCGGCATAATACTGCTTCGGTTCGAACGAATAAAGTCGATAGCGATTCAGAGGTAGATGAGCACATCTTGGCCGATCACTCTCCTAATGACAATAACGTTGGGGGTGGTCTAATTGAACATCCTCAACTTCCCCTAAAGAAAAGTATCAGAGCGGACAAGAAAATGAAAGAGCTCGAGAACAAGGTCAATGCTTTGATGTCGGCTTAAGAAATAAAGAAGATGGGTATTCCATGACCATATCCGAGAGAGTGGGAGTCAATTCCATACCCATCAAAATTCAGTCTGATTAACTTTACTCCATTTGATGGGAAAGGTTCACCCACTTAACCCTTGATTTTTTTCAAGCCTCATTTGGGTATGATCTCTGGAAATGAAGCTTTGATGGTCCGGTCATTCGTTAGGACCCTTCGCGAGGTTGCCTTGGATTGGTATCGGCATCTCAAATTAGGGAACATCAACTGCTAGGATGACATAGAAAATTTGTTCATCAGTAACTTCTTCGATGATGACACCGAAGTGTTAATTAGAACCCTTTTGGATGAGAAGCAAAAAGACGGAGAGTCAGTTGATAATTTTATTATGTGCTTCTACAACAAGGTAATGAATTGTAGGGATCCTACCACAGAGGAGTTCATCTTACAAACATGCCACAATAATCTCTTCATTAATGTCTTGGAAGTCATGGGGGTTGTCCCCTCAACCACCTGGAGGAAATTAAAACTACGGGAAGAACAGGTCGAACCCTTCCTCAGAAGAAAGAAGGCCAAGAGAAGCCAGCCAACAGCACCTGTGGTTGTTTTTGATGTTAATCAGACATCACAACAACAACCTCAAAAATAACGAAAGACTCCTGATCTAAGATTTTAGAAGGAGTATTCTTTCAAAGATGATGACGTTTCAGCCATCTTGAAATATCTCATCGCCAACGACAAAATCTAGCTACTACCTATTAAATATCAGGAGGGAGCTTAGAGGATTACGGATCTAAAATACTATGCATACCATAGGAGGTTTCTTCATCCCACTAACGTTTGCTTCGGTCTTAAAAACAAAATCCAAGCCTTAATCGACACCGGCATCATAACGGTAACACAAGCCAAATGAGGATGCCTGAAACTTTAAAGAGTATACGAGTTTAAACTGCTTCTCCATACACTCCAAAGGTTATATGAGTATAAACTGTTTCCCGAACCTCCAACTGGTATACAAGGCTAAACTGTTTAGGATGTTCCTTAAGAATATTACACATAATATTCTTAAGGATAGCCCGGCTACCTCCGACTGGTATAAGAGTTTAAATTCTCCCTTAAGTTGTACTCTCCAATAATGTAGCTGAATGTGATTGGACTCAGGTTCACCCAAAAAGTTAGGGGTGGATACAAGGTTATCATGGATGAATACGAAGTTAGGAACCAAGACCTAATTCTGTATCAAGAACAACAACATTGCCCACAAACAGGATGTTTCTGAAAAAGTAATATCCCTAATACGGAGAGTGCTTGATGATTCACAGTCCTCCATCATAAAATCAATCACCGATAAAATTAACTGACGGTGGGTCCACCAAATTCTTCGTGGTTAAATCCACCAAAACTCCCGCTGTGTCTGATCCTTTAACACTCCCACTATTGAGCTCTGACACAACACCTAAAATTTCAATCCATGATGATTGTCAAACCCCTTTTCGTGTCAAGGTTTTGTCACTTGATACCAAACATCCCCTCTAAGTGATTTGTATAAATCTACATTCCTACTGTTATTTGTACCTCCACTCCCTCTAATTGCTTGGTCAAATCTTTAAACAGTTAGGGCCAAGGCTAAAATCCACTATTGATTCCTTCCATGAACGAGAGATCCACAAATTAAACGATCAAACTTTTAAATAGTTAGGACCATCTAAAACTGCCTTCGGTCAAACCTTTAAACAGTTAGGCCCAAAGCCAAAATCCCCTCTCGATTCCTTCCATGAATGAGAGATCCACAAATTAAATGATTAGATCGTCTAAAACTCCTATTTGATCAAACCTTTAAACAGTTAAGACCAAAGCCAAAATCCCCTCTTGATTCCTTCCATGAACAAGAGGTCCATTCAAATCAGATGATCAAACCTTTAAACAATTAAGATCGTCTAAAACTCCCACTTGGTCAAATCTTTAAACAGTTAGGACAAAAACTAGAATTCCCTTTCGATAAAAGAGATTTTTCACCCACATCAAATGATCAAACATTTAAATAGTTAGGGTCGTCTCAAATCCCATCTTCGTCAAACTTTTAAACAGTTAGGACCAAAGTTGGTATTTCATCTCGATAAATGAGAAATCCACCTTCAGATTAGGTAATCAAACCTTCCGACAGTTAGTGTTATCTAAATCTTTCAGATTCTCAGAGTGGAGATCACACTCTTAGTTTCACCCTTCAGATTCTCAGAGTGGAGATCCCACCTTAAGTTTCTTCTGACGTGGGAGATAAAATATAAAATCTTTCATCTCCGGCACCGGGTTCGTCTTTGCCCCAAGAAAAGACCTCGAGATAGAAAATAAATTTCTTCCTCTCAGCGCAGGGTTCGTCTTTGCCCCAGGATAAGACAAAAATTTCAAAAGTCTACACATGTAGTCAGTCCACACATGTAGCCAGTTGTTATTATTAACTTAACAACAACTGAATCTATGCCTCTATGGCATAGGGGACTCTATCTTGATCCCTATTTAAAGATAAGTCTACGCCTAACACACGTTGTCGGATAGCCTTTTCCCGTAAGAATAGTAAAGTCTACGTATTTAATATTGTAGTATTAAGTCTAAAAGAATTTATTCTTTTAGTACAACGTATATGTAGAATGAACTTAGACAATCTATATGCTAGCCTAATTCAAACGGTAGCCAGTAAAGGTTCATCAAATCTATTGATAGCTGAGTGTTTGCCAAAAATACTATAAATACGATAGTCACTCACACACCATCTTCACTAGGTGGTCTCATGACTTGAGCACCCGAGACAACATTAATTCCAGCTAAAGTCTCCACGAGGAACCTCGAACACATTTGTAATGGTAGCTTATCAGCTCCATTAGCTTGTCCTACAATTGAAACTCATATGTGGTTAAAAAAAGGCTGATGAATAATTAACGGGACGTCAGGGTAAGATCTATACTTGCAGATGAATTGGCCTCAATAGTTGGTCCTGTAGCCTCGACACTTGGGACTGCCACGCTCCAACGCCTTAAGAGCTTAAACTGTGTAGACTTTAGTTAACGTATGAGCATAAACTATATCAACACCGATCAACGCATTACAAATATAGGTTAATGTTGATCAACACATTGTAATGAAGTTCAACGCCAGCTAATGCGTCAATGACTTCACCGAAATAAGGCTCAGAATGAGATTCCAGGTCAAAAGATAATCCTAGTAAATTCAATCATAATTCAGATAACTTCTAACAAAGATGATCAGTTTAAATGTCGATTCAACAACACGAGCTAAATTTAGAAACTAATACAACAATTTCAGTTCAAGATTTTGATGACGGTCTGACGATAAACATAATACCGGAAGAATCTTAACTATTCGACAAAATACTAAATAGACTGAAAGCTGAAGAAGTTAAGAATTGAAGCTATTTACACATCCTTCTACATGATCTCTTTGACAAAATACTAAAGAGATTGAAGGCTAGACCAATCATATCCTATGTATTCCAGGCTCTTCTATAAAAGAACGAGACTGAAACACTTTGGAGGGGGTATCTGTAGGCGTTAAAAATTACCTATAGGTTCCTGCACACAACTCAAGATAGAGAGAAGGCAATAAATGTTATTATCTAAGTTATAAAGGATCATTCAAAGCCAAAGATCAACTAAGGAAGGTACAAATATCACATCACACAAGTTTCAAGGCACAAAATGTGTCACAGAAACTATGAGAAAATTCATAGTTCCCGAGACAGTTGCGGTTGTCTAGGAAGTTATGAAGGTAAATCATAGTTTCTGAATTACTTGTGGCTATCTCAGAAGCTATGAAGGAAAATCATAGTTTCTGAAACACTTGCGACTATCTCAAAAACTATAGTGGACTTAGTGATGGTTTTCTCGAGTTTTGGGCGATCCACGTGGCTTCATAACTACTAAGGACTATCCATAATCATAGGGGAGACGTTACAAGTGAAAATCACGATAATAACTGCTTAAATAAAGGCATTAAAATGTGGTTGAAATAGTTACAAAATGGCCATAAACGAGCCTTGTTTCCACGACAGTCGCGAGTGTCTCGGAAATAGAGGTTCTTTGACATAGTTTCTTTTCAACTTCAGACATCAGTTACAGTTCTTAGTGGTTTTAAATACTTTCATAGGACCATTACTGAGGAGGAAGGAGCATTATTAAGTAAAATAGAGCAGAGATTTGGGTGTTCTAAGCAAGGGAGAGAGAGGATCTTCATCACATACAAGCATTTCAGAGCTCTTGCGATTCTTTGAGATCTAAGCTTTGACTTAATCTTGAGAAGAGTGTTTTATCTTACTTTGCTAAGATATTCACTTCTATCTTTATTTCAAAAATGAAACATCGACCTTAAGCCTTCTTCACGGTTCAACTTAGATCTGTGATTCGGTCGTCCATGGGCTAACGCACCCCCGTCACAGACAAAGATCCTACGCAAGTAGCAAACGATAAACGTTCCTGCGTGTGTTTCTATGAAGTTGTTTGTTTGTAACGAGAAGTCTTATAAAAAGATTTATTTCTAAGAATTCATTGTCTATGATAAACGAGTTGTAATGAGTTCATTAAATAAACTAATTTTCGACGCAAACAGTAATTGTTTCATTTACTAACTATTTAAGATTAGGAAGGAGGGTCCAAGCTATAAATTTTATCAGGTGTAGTATTGTGTTTTGATGGTCGATCAATATCTTTTGATTTAGGTAAGGATTTGAGTAACTATTAATATTGCATCAAGGCTTTGTTTGTGTTATTAAATAAGGGAGATAGTAATAGGTTTATTTCATATTTTTCAGTCTTTGCAGTTTGTTTTAATTTCATCTAGTTTGAGTGGGTCATTCCATATATGTTGTTGATTGTAGCATTTATTTAACTTAGGTTACTGAGAGCATGTGAGGATATGGGATGCAGTGTGGCGTATTGGATCACACTTGCACCTTTGAGTAGAAAATTTTAGGATTTACATCTAGGGAACCCCTGTGTGGCTAAACATCTTGACACTTCATGATAGGATTGTATCTTCATTCA
Source organism: Asparagus kiusianus (assembly GCA_022839385.1). Taxonomy (NCBI): domain Eukaryota; kingdom Viridiplantae; phylum Streptophyta; class Magnoliopsida; order Asparagales; family Asparagaceae; genus Asparagus; species Asparagus kiusianus. Next base: position 11,725 of record BQKN01037625.1, read on the forward strand.
TGGTCTTTCTTCTAAGTTTGAGTTGAAAGTTTAAAGTAGGATATCCTATTCTCCTCCGTGGATGTGTTTGATCTTAATGTTTTATCTTAATGTAGCTCATTTAGTAAAGAAAAAAGTATAATATTGATATGTTAGTAAAGTTGGCTTATGTTTTACTTTGGTTGTAGAAAATCATATACTATGGATATAGTGAGAATTTCATCCAATCTTGGCTACTTCCGAGGTCTTCTTCAAAATCATATTTATTCTACATTATCAGAGGATCACAGGACAACCCTTTGAGATACGCCATTCTATGGCTATTTGGATGTTCCTAATGTTCCAATGCAACCACTTCTAGTGGATTTTTATTGGAATATTAAACAAAATAGTTTTAAAATTGGAGGAAAATGGACCTCATTTGCTGTTGAAGATGTTAAGGGAATTACGGGTCTTCTGATTGGAGGATCTATAATATATACGAGGTTCCATAGAAGTCGTGAGATAATCTACAAGCTCATGCTTTTATTTAGGACAAAGGGATAAATTGAGGAGGATATGAAGTGTAGGACTAGAAGAGAAAATATGAGAAGTAATGAGGGAAAGAAGAAGATTGTATGTGCTAGAAAGGATAGGATTAGTGAACTTATCGAGGAGATGGCCGAGTGTAGAGATCCACTTTTGCTACAGATGCTTGTGCCTTTCATTATAGGCTTTATATTATGCCCTCAAGCTAATATGGCTTGTCCTTTGTATGTATTTAGATATGCTGAGAAATTAGACACTCTTAAGGAGTACAATTGGGCTGAAGTAGTGTATTATGTGCTGCGGACTAAGATGAATAAGGTGTTAGACCCTAGAGGGGGGGATTAGGGTCTTATGCTAATCTAATCCAATTTTATGCTAATTAAAACTAATTCAAATATTATTCTTACAAGATAGATATACAATATGATATGAGCAAGAATATGAAATATGAACAATGAGATATATCCTATATGATAAAAATATATGCAATGATATATAAACTAACACAAGGGTGATATAATCAAACTACAAATGTGATAGGGCAAAAAATACAAGAGTAATAGGCAATTGGCGATATAAGATAAATGCATAAGTAAATGCGCCAATGACAAACTCAAACACACTCAAATGATCACGAAGTTCGGACCTTTCGTCCTACGTCTGCGCTCCCCACTTCCGGGGAGAAATCCACTATCACAACCGGGTTTTCTACGCTCACCCGAATAACATGTACACCTCATAATATCGGTTTTCAACGCTCACCGATCAACGTCCACACCTCACACTCGGTTTTCTAGTTCACTGAAAACATCACAATTCACACTCTCACAATGTCGGCTTTCAACGCTCACCGATCAATGTCTACACCTCACACTCGGTTTTCTAGCTTACCGAAAACTTTACAATCTCACAATATAACAATTGATTTGTTCTCTACAATAGATGAGAACTCAATGTAAGCTCACTCTCAATTGTTACAACTCTCACCAACCTAATTATACTATGTATGAAAATATAATAAGCTCAATGTGGGTGTGTGTAACAAAGAGATAAATCAAATCTAAACTCAATACAAAACTAGCTTTAATAAAATGATAAACAAGCAAATAGATATAAAGCTAGAAATAGAGTTTAGAAAACTTCTCAATAGATCAAGAGATTGAAGGAGAAGAGTTGGATGCTCAAACACCAAATAGATGATCTCCTCAAGCTCTTGTGAAATTGATTCACAAAACCAAAACACTCAAATACTTAAAAGCTTATAAACACACTTTAAACAAACTT
>BQKN01037627.1:0-12235 GCA_022839385.1 Asparagus kiusianus
TAGAAAGCTAGAAATAGAGTTTAGAAAACTTCTCAATGGATCAAGAGATTGATGGAGGATGGTTGGATACTCAAGCACCAATAGGATCTCCTTAAGCTCTTGTGAAATTGATTTCACAAACCTAAAACTCTCAATTGCTTAAAGGCTTCTTAAACACTCTTTTAAACAAACACTAAACAAGTTTAGACCCTTGTTAAACTTTTTAAAACATTCTCTTGGATACTTATGAAGGATGAGAGCAATATGGTATTTATAGCCTCCCAAAACATCAACCAAAAATCCAAAACAAAAGACCAAAAAGCCCAAGGAAAAGAGCTCAGGAAAAGAGCCGTTGGAACCTGATTGACCGTTCAGCGGTCGACCGTGGCGGTCGACCGCGAGTAACAAAATAGCAAAACTACAGCTCAGAACCACAGACGGTCGACCGTGACGGTCATCCGTGAAACTCTCTGGATTGCATCCGGTCGACCGTCACGGTCGACCACGAGCCACAAAAAGACATCCTGAGTCTCTGGACTCAAGGGCGGTCGGCTGTGACGGTCGACCGCAAACTAACATATGAAATTCCAGGTTTATAAACAGTTTTCTGATTTTAAGACCCTATTTAAAAATATCAAATAAATTCCCAAAAATATAAAACTTTAGGAAATGAGTGTAAACATGATAATACACATGCTTTAGAAAGGACCTCCCAAGTGAAAAATATCATCATTTTGTAAAATAGTCCAAAACATGAAAATGTAAACATATGAGTTTTGACATTTTAGATTAACCATGTTTTGAAACATTACAAAATGATTATATAGACTTAATAAAAGATGTATATGATAGTTATTAAGTCTATAAACCAAGAAAACAATATTTTTTACAAAATTACATATTTTATAAACATTTCAAAAGTAAATATGATTTCATTGAACTAAATAAAATTAATATTGGTAAAATCATATATATGCATGTAAGTATGAAACAAAAAATATGTTTGAAACAAAAAATATGTTTTCTAATTATATTCAATTGTTTCATATTAAAACTTAAAAACTATCAAACCAAAACATATATGTATATATATAACTATATACAAAATCAAAACGTGTATGTGTGTATATGATTGAGCTTAAAGTACTAACACACATAATATAAAACTCAAACACTAGATATTACCTAAGCAATCTTGATCTTCAATACGCTTGACTTGGTAATCTTGCGGATGAAGCTTGAACTTGGATCTTCAACTTGAGTTGTATGGCCTCACTCCATAATTCCGCCAACCTCCATTGGATTTGATTGTTGAAGCGCAATCCATCCAACCTCCAACTCGTTATTTGCCTAGAATAAATGTGAAAACGCAAACACTAGACAAACAACATTAGATGTAAATTGTTTGCTAAACATCATCAAAACAAGAAGGCCAACAACTAGGTCAAACGGGTCTGTAATTTGAGTTATAGATCAAAGCGGGTCTAGAATTTGATAATGGGTCTGAACTGTGTCGAGTTCACCTTCACAATAGACCCAAAGATAATATTTTGTAAAATTGAAAGCTTATGGGTTTCGAACTCGTGACTATGGGGTTAGCAACCAATTCATGTGACCACTAAGCTAAACACATACATATGAAATCAACTGCTACAGAAGTACATATAATAGATAGTTTCTAGTTACTAGACTAAGCAAAACAAATTAATTAGAAGTAGGGGTTTGGAAAAAAAAACCCGAAAATACATAATTATACTAAACTTGGCCAAAATGGATAATAATCACATTATTCACATTATGAAAAAAATAGAAAATAATTTATTTCTTTATTAGAAAAATATCATTATCTAAAAGTAAAATGCTCATGAGGTCCCGATTCTCCTCTCAAAATTTTCTCTATTCTTTTTTTGTTCCCGTGTGTTTTTAGGAAGAAAATAAAGTTGATTTCTTAAAGAAGATAGGGTTGTTAACGAAATATTAGGCAGTTAGAGATATTATTGGATATGAGGGATGAGTTTGTTAAGAAAATCTATCCATTTAGGAAAATGTGGAATCATGGTTACGGAGATACAATTTTCTTATCTTTTTTTTCGTGTGTTGTTATCCTTGCCAACAAATACATGAAGATAAAACCTAAGAAATACTTGGTTCTAGAGACTTTGGGCTTTAAGGCTAAATGGGCCTTGTAAGAAAAACAAGAAAAACAAGAAAAACAAAGTGGCCTTAGAAACCCTCACGTATTAAATAATTTTTTTTGTATCTCGTGAAAAACCCATTTAAGAAAAAAAAAAGAAATTTTGTCCTTGAAATTAAATCCAAGCACACAAGGAACTAGACGTTACCTAAAATAAAGAGATATGGATAGCGCTAACGAATACCATACTCTCACTCCCATAGTACTTCACTAGGTCTATGGTGTGCCCATGATATCAATACTAGAGGGATAGTCCTATTCTTGAGGATCTTCTCCTGTCGGTACAAAATCTCAATTGGTCTTTCCTTATATGATATGTCCGTCCTAATTTGAAGCTCTGTAATGTCAAGGACATGGGTCTCATCTCGCACATATCATTGAAGCTGTGATACGTGGAACACATCATGCACCCCTTCTAATAACGGAGGCAAAGCTAGCTAGTATGTCACCTTTTCTACTTTCTCCAATATCTCAAAAAGAAAGATGAAACGTGGACTAAGCTTCTCACGACTGCCAAATATGATAACTCCTTTGGCTGAGGATATCCACAAGAAAACATGCTCTCTAACCTGAAACTATAGAGGTCTCCTATTAGCATCAGCCCAGCTCTTCTACCTATCCTGAGCTGACCTAAGGCTCTTCCATACTGTCTTTATCTTGTTTACTGTTTGTACTATTCCATACTGTCTTTATCTTGTTTACTGTTTGTACTATCATCTCAGGACCTAGAAAGCATCACTCTCCCAAGTAATCCAAACCGATAGGAGATCTACATTTTCTCCCATATAAAGCCTCAAAAGGTGCCATCTGGATGCTAGACTGGTAACTGTTATTATAAAAAATATACACCAAGTGTAAGTGGTCTTCCCAAGAGCCCTTGAAATCAAACATGCATGCCCGCAACATGTCCTCAAGAATCTATATAGTCCTCTCTGATTGTCCATCTATCTGAGTATGACGCCCATGTTTTCACACATGACTACAGTCCAGTGTGAACCCAAAGATACCAAACCTGCCATACACCCACACTATGCAGCAACACGTTTCATCATTACAGTAATATCTTAAGTAGAATAAAATAGAAGTGCAAGTACAAAATAGGCAAAATAAGGGAAATAAATATAATAGACATGATGTAGAAGGAGATATCTAATATATATAATCATGTCTCAACTGAATAAACTGATACAACCGAAGTCTGAAATAAATGTGAAGTATCTTAATATGAGTCAACTGAAAATAAACTAATGCACACAGCCTTTACAAGATGAAATACAAAACTCTAAATGTCTAGAGATAAATATCAACTACAAGAGAGTCTCATCTACTAAAAATATTTGACGATGACTATGTTGGAAGTCCGTCATCCTGTGACTCTCCAAAACTCTGGGCTGCTACTTGAAAGGAACTGAAAAATAAAAAGAGAAACAACAAGAGCGTCAGAGTGCTACAGCAAGCTAGATCATCTCTATCTACCCCTAGGGGAAAGGCTACTAGATATGATGGAGGCGCTATCTATTAAGCATAGTGTACTTAGATCATTTATCCTGTATTAATTAGAGTTAATATTTAGAAATCTACAACACGAGATGTTGTACGTCGAGCAAAATAATCTAAACTAGGAAACCCTCATGTATATACTATATGTCTCAAATTGTAGATAATTAAATATCAATACCGGACTAAGAATAAATAATCTAAATTGAATCAATAATTAGAAACTCACAACACAAGACTGGTTCGTCGAGCAAAATAATCCAAATAAGGAAACCCTCATGTACATACCATATGTCTCAAATTGTGAATCGCTAATCATCAATCCCAACTAAGAATAAATGATAGCAATACAAGAAAATAAAATTATCACAATATCGGACCAAAAATATCTTCCACTATCCTTTGGAAGATAATGTAAACAACTGTCTATAATCCCACGTACTTACAATAGTAAAGTACATCGATCATATATAACTCAGTGATGAGTCATGTTCATAAATGGTGTCCACCAAGACTCTGGCTATCAAATAATTATCACAATACAAATCCTTGCAAAAAAGTTTATAATTCATCGCATTATCATGTGGGCCGAACTACCAAATCGATATCCTAAAAGTGTACACAGCTCATTAGTCTCATGTATCAATGTGCAAGACGAACTACCAAATCAGGCATCCTAGGTATACAGTTCACAAGCCTTATCGCATCTATGTACGAGACGGACTACTAGATCAAGCATCCTAAAACCTGACTCAATGGCTTGTACTAATAGTATATCGATGCACTATCCCAAGTAATACTGAGCGGTGCTCATCAACGATATCCATACAAGTATATAATATTTACATAACTCATATTTTCCGTATAATCGAAACAATAACTGTATTAATCCTCTTCGGGATACCCATGTGTGTGCTACGACACTATACATGTATACTCATGATTGTACGTGTATCATCGTGCACTTCGAACACCGTGTTCGAAAAAAGGTGTAAAAATTATACTTCAAACAAAAGAGAACACAAGACGATCGACCGCCCTTAGGGCGTCGGTCGACCGAACGAAAACGTGCACAAAGTGCATTCACAGGATCTCCCCGGTCAACCGACTAGCCTTGGTCAGTAAACCGGCTATCCTTGGTCGGTCGACCGACCAGAGAAGATCTTCACAGATCACGTTTTGGCATTTGTATTTTTGTAACTTTATTCAAAAACTTAATTTTACTAACATAAGGCATGTAACAAGATTTAAACTTTCATATTTTCTTAACAGGGATTAACTCAACATGATTTAAACTCTTAAATTAATCTAATTAGGGTTTAGTATCTCAATTAATCAAAATTTCTCAAATAAAACATAAATTATCAACATGATAAATTAAGTATGATTGGAACTAAACATTGAATAGATATAAAATAGTTTAAACATGTTCACATCACATAGGTATCACAAACCTAGGATTTATACATATTAGATTAGCAAGAAAACTCAAATAATTATTAAACTAGGGTTTAAGCATTATTTAAGCATGATTAACAAGTTAAAAATAAAATTAAATTGTGGCGCCCATGGGTTCACACAAGACTGCAGTCCAAGGTAAAACCAAGAATGTCAAATCTGCAATGCACCACACCGTGCAATAACATGTTTCACAATCATAATTACTATCTCTCTAGTAGAGTCAATAACAGGTATAGGTACAAAAGCAAGTAAAAGATAATACAAGAGATAGCTGATGAAATGATAGAGATCAAATTAATATTTCATCATCCAACATACAAAAATACAAAGTTAATCTTTGAAATGAAAAATCTGGAGATCTCAAAAAGTCTCAAATACTGAATGTCTAATAAAAAGAAATAAGGCACACAACCTTTACAACTTCTAGAATAAAACTCTTAATGACTCAATAAAATGTCTACAATGGAGCTCCCAAAATAAAATAAAATTATAAAGAGAGGATGAACACTAATGCGTATCACCATCAACCTGTAACTCTCCATGCACCTGGCTCGTTACCTGAAATGGGAGGGACAACGAGCGTCGACGCGCTAGCGAGCAACATCACAACCAACCCTAATGGAGTGGGCTCGTTGAATATAAGAAAATACAATCAATACATAATAATATAAAATTCATTAATTCTAACAAAATTGAGGATTTTAGTATTTAGAAATTTACAACACGAGCATAGGTACATCGAGCGAAATAATCCAAACAAGGAAACCCTCATGTATTTACCTTGTATCTCAAATTGACCCCTAAATACCAAATCCTTAAATCTAATACATGGAACAATAAATTTGAGAAAAACAACCCATCTCAACTCTTGCACATAAAGATATGTCAAACCCACAATAGTGTAGTGCCCAGCATACATAGTTGTCATGTCTCCATCTCATGTAAAATGTCATGTCCTAACTCGGTAGAGTGTCATACTCAAAGTTTAGTGTCCAACACATGGACTAATAAAAATGAGTGTCCAACACATGGACTATGTATGCTAAATGTCCAATACATGGACTAAAAAATAAATGCCCAACACATGGACTGAATGAAATGAATGTCCAACATATGGACTATACAAAATGCGTAAATGTCGATGAGATATATGAAAAAATATACATATACTAATTTCACACGTGTCTCAGTGTGCGGATCTAAACTGGTGCCCTCAATTCATCTAACATGCATAAATGATTAGTTAATCACTAAATTCTAGTACCAGATAATTGAGGCAACTCCTTGTACACACAAAATTACCCAACGAAACACAAACGTGCACGAACAGTTCAGCGATCGAGCGTAGAGGTCACTTTGGTTGACTGCGCAAAGAACATAAATAAGCTGCTTAACAAAAACGCACGGCGGTCAACCGCAACATCCATCGCGGTCGACCGCACAGAGGGCAGACAGATTCTGCCCATCTGCACACCCAGCGGTCGACCGCGAAACAGGCAGAAGCCCTCTACAGGTTTCTGTCTGCTCCGAAACATATCTAAAACTTGATAATTTCTTCTTAAATAAAAATCTAACATTTCTAATAGTCATATAATAATATGCAGCGAAAATTAAAAAAGAACATACATCACCAAAAACCCCAAGCATAAACACACATGTTAAAACGTTTCGAAAACAAGAAGTTGTGATTTAACTCATTATTAAATTGTTTCAGCTCTAGATCTTTATTACCCAAAATGTTGGTGGACTTTTAATAAACTGTAACACAAGATTTTCGCATCATATGCTATAAAGAACATCTTTTTTATACTCAAATATACGTTTTAGGCTCAACAAAAACCCATTAAAATTATTAGAAAACTTTTAAGAACATGGGGTAGGGCTGGGCGAGATGTTACTCACCTGAGGGGTGTTGATGAACTCCTAAAAATATGTGAGAATGATCCCTCGATGCCAAACGCCACAAATCTCACCTTCTCCTCGCTTTCGCCTCATGAAACTTTCCCGAGAACACAAGTTTAGGGCTAGGGTTTGAGAGAGGAGGAGAGGGGCTACTAGGGTTTGGAACACAGGAGAAAAGAGATATTTTCATGTTTAAACATGTGTATACATGACAGCAAACCCGAAAAACTACAGCCCAAAACCTGAAATCCGAAACTAGAAAATCCAGTCTGACTAGAAACATACTCTTTGGTATTTTGGCTGTAACTTTCGCATCCATCCTCGGAATGAGGGATTAATGATTTTTCGGAAAGCTGCTGAAGATATCTACAACTTTAGTCTTTTTATGTTTTTTATATTCACAACATATCAGTGTGTAAAATATAAAATCTCTTCACTAGTCATAAATTTTCAGATTTACACATCGATCATGATTTGTGCATTTTATCTTATATATATATATATATATATATATATATACACACACACACATTGAATTGATCTCAAATCAATTCCTAGCATAATCAAACATCATAATATGTTATTTATAAATATATAACATATTTATTATTATTAATCCTAAAATATTCAAATTTTTGGGGTTTTACATTCTTCCCTCCTAAAAAGAATTTCGTCCTCGAAATTTAGAAATCATACTTAACTGAAAGATAGTATTAGAAAGCATATCGAGGGTGAAATTCAATCCGTACATACACCTCTCATAATATTAAACTCTTGATAAGCATATAAGGATATTTATACTTAACAATCCAGAATGACTATATTCCCACTCAACCGTTAATCAAATGGAACTAGTACGTCAGGTGAACAATCCAAACAAGGAACCCCCCATATATATACCTTGTGTTCCAAAAGATTAAGAATTTAGCAAAAATATCCTCATTCTAGCGTTAAATTTAAATTTAACCATACAAATAATCACACACATAAATCAATCCACTTCCTCAATAGGTGCAGGTAGTCACGCTGCATAACATCTTCGCGCTCCCGAGAATCATCCTCCATGTCTACACTTAGCCATCTAAAATGTAAATACCCCCACTTAACCCCTAACTAAATGGAACAAGTACATCAAGCAAAAAATCCAAACAAGGAACCCCTCATATATATACCATATCTTCCGAGTACTTAGGAGTTAAGTGTTAATACCCTCATTTTAGTATTAAGTATAAACATCTCCATACATGTAACCATAAGTCATATATAAGTCATACTAAAGTTTAATTTACCTGCTCAAACAGGTGTGGGTAGTCGCGACGTATGTCCTCTTCGCGCTCCTAAGAAATCTCCTCAACGCCTCTTCGATTCCACTGAACTTTCACCAAAGAAATTACCTTGTTTCTAAATCTCTTGTCCTTTGTGGCAAGTATACAAACTGGAAATCTCAATAGTAGTCAAATCATCCTGAAGCTCAATCTCTGGTGCATCCAACACTCGTTGTTGCTCCTCATCATGTAGGTGCTTTTTGAGCATAGAAACATAAAATACATTGTGTATACTAGACATCGATGCTGGAAGATCTCCGTATGACACAGCTCCAATGTGCTCCAACATCTGGAAAGGTCTAATATACCTCAGTGCAAGCTTCCCCCGTCTTCCGAATCGTTGAATGCCTTCCATAGGCGATACCTTCAGCATAACTAAATCTCTAACCTGAAACTCTAAAGGTCTTTGTCTCTTATTTGCCTAGCTCTTTTGCCGACTCTGAGCGGCTAGAATCCTCTCTCTGATAGATGCTACCTTCTGAGTAGTCTGCCTCATAAGATTTGGTCCAAGTATTAAGCTATCCTTAGGCTCTACTCAACATATCGGTGATCTACAAGGTCTCTCGTACAATGCCTCATACGGGGCTATACCGATTGTCGCTTGATAGCTATTGTTATAAGAGAACTCTATGAGTGAAATATATTCTTCCCAGCTGCCTTGAAAGTCAATGATACAGGCCTGCAACATGTCCTCCAACACCTGGTTCACTCTCTCCATCTAACCATCCGTCTATGGGTGGAATACACTGCTATATGATAGTCTGTTGCTAAATGAATCTTGGAAACTTCTCCAAAAGTACGAAGTGAATACTGAACCTCAATTTGATACAATCATGTCTGGAACTCCATGAAGTCGAACTATTCCTTTAATAAATTTCCTCGCATACGTCTCAACTGTATAGGTAGTCTTCACTGGAATTAAAATGTGCTAACTTCGTTAGTCTATCCACTATCATCCAAACAGAATCATTCTCATTCTTGGACTTGGACAACCCTACAATAAAGTCCATATAAATATTTGCCCACTTCCTTTCTAGAATGGGTAAAGGCTGAAGTGTTCCTACCGGTCTCTAATGTTCTGCCTTCACTTGCTGACAAATAAAACACTTATCCACATACTCTGTAATCTCTCTACACGTACCACTCCAAAAGAAGTGTCCCTTCAGGTCCTTGTACATCTTTGTTGTCCAGCCTTCCCCGGATGATACTGAATCGCGAACTCATAGTCCTTGATACTCTCAATCCATCGTTGCTGTCTCTGGTTGAGTTCCTTCTGGAAGAAAAGATACTTCAGACTCTGATGGTCCGTGAACAAATCAAACTACACTCCTTGCAAATAACGTCTCCATGACTTTAGTGCAAATACCACTGATGTTAACTCCAAATCATGAGTGGGATAGTTCTGCTCGTGCACCCTCAACTGTCATGAGATATACGCTACTACCCTCTGAGTCTGCATTAGTACGCCTCCTAAACCTACCAATGATGTATCTATGTAGACCACAAATATCCTTTTGCTGCTCGGAATAGTCAAAACTGGCGATGTAGTCAACTTAGCCTTCAAGATATCAAATGCCTTGTGACTCTCCACGCTCTAAATGAACTGTACACCCTTCTTCGTAAGGCGTGTAAGTGATGTCGAAATCTTCGAGAACTCCTGGATGAACTTCCTACAGTAGTCGGCTAACCCTAAAAAGCTACGAATTTTGGTAACCGTCTTCGGCGGTTCCCAATCAAGCACTGCTGATACCTTAACTAGATCCACTGCTATACCCTCTATGCTAACCACATAGCCAAGAAATCTGACCTTAAAAATCCAAAACTCGTACTTGCTAAACTTAGCATATAGCTGATGCTCTCGCAAGGTCTGCAAAGCCAAACATAGGTGCTGCTCGTATTCTGCCTCTGATCTCGAATAAATAAGAATATCATCGATAAAACAATCACAAACTGATCCAAGAAGGGATGGAAAACCCGATTCATCAAATCCATGAATACTGCAGGTGCATTGGTCAGTCCAAATGGCATGACCATGAACTTGAAAGATCCATATCGAGTCAGAAAAGCGGTCTTCGGAATATCCATCTCCTAAACGCGCAACTGATGATAACTAGAATGAAGATCAATCTTCGAGAAAATATTGCACTTCGTGCGGTTGATCGAACAAGTCATAAATCCTATCAAACCCGGATAGTGAACTTGTTCATATCATAAAAATCTACACATAATCATAAGTTATCGTCCTCATTCTCCTGAAGAGGATCAGTATTCCCATAAATGAAAGATACTCTAGCGAGTAATACTCTAAGATAATAACTCATTTATCTAACTCTATTTGTAGCTCTCTCACCTCAGCAGGTGCTGTATGATAGGGTGATCGGGATATCGATACTATGCTCGGATACAACTCGATGCAGGAAACAACATCTCTCACTGGAGGAAATTTAGGTATGTCCTGAAAGACATCCTGATACTCTGAGACAACTTCGGTCTCACACAAATCAGCACTCTGGTCCCTCAGCATCACCTACTCAACGTATACCAGAAATGACTCCACATTCCGGTCACCCAGTGAGGTTTCTGCTATCTATACAAATCCAATGAACGAATGCTCACAAGCTGACTGTTTTAGTAAAACAGTCGATACTAACATAGTATGATGATAGTTAATCCATAACAAGAAAGAATATCAAAATTTAACATCAGCAACACGATCAACTCGATGACTAACTCAGACTCATCTAGTCTGATAATATATCTCCTACAGATAGAAGGGACACTCCCTTAGAGGAGTAGAGACTGACAACAGAATACCTAAGGAATGTGCTACAAGCTGAAACCTATCAACGAAGGTATGAAAGATAAGAGATAAGCGAATTTCCTAAATCAAACTAGATCCGAGCTGAAAAGGAAATCACGAAGAAAGCTCCGCTCGTACCCTAATCATGCGATACTGCTGTATAAACTCTGCTGGTAGTGTAACATATATGGGACCATCCGTCCTTCAGGAATCTCCTGGATAAATGCAAATCTAGCCTGCTGGCCTCTAAATCCTCGGATTAACAAGTAGTGTCTCTAATTCCCCACTGCTGGCTGAAATTGTGACTCTGAGACTATCTACCGTGACCTCTATCATGCTGGCTTGCTGCTGGTGTACTGCGACAAATCTTTCGCTCTTTGTTTGATCTTGTTGTGATTGTAACATGTACTCCGAACTCTGTGCTACTTCAGCTCTCGAACCATATGGTGCTCCTTTCTTATATTATCCTTGTTGCTGGGTTAAAATAATTCTCCCACTGCTAGGATTCTCTAAATTCCGCAATAGTTCTCTTGTCATTGTCATTGTCACTATTTTGGTTTTGATTTTTTCCTTCACTACAGGTATATCTCCCTGCTTCACTTAGACTAGCTCTAACTTCTTTTTGAAGTAGTGACTAAAGTTCTCCCAAATAGGTGATAATTGATGCTCCGTCAAAAATCTTGATGTCGTTGCTATCCTCCAGCGATGTCCTCAATGCTGAATACATCTAACTTCTGCTTGGTACTAAGTTGATGTTCAAGAAATTTTTACATACTCCTTCCTTTATAGGTTGCAATTGAAATTGGTGTGCCTTGAAACTCTGGTGCTCTTATTATCAGATATCTTCCTTATTCTTTCAAAGCTAAACTTCCTGCTCTGCGGCTCTATAAACAGCTAATTGTGGTGGTGGTGATGCCCTCATTGGTATTGCCTCTTTACTTTCATGATGGGTACAACCGGTGATGGAACTTGTAAAAGTGGTACTGCTAACAGAAACGGATACACCTCTTGCTCCTTGAGTTTTGTAAGATCTTGCTGCTGATGGTGCTATTAAGTCGATCAAATACTATGGAGCCT
>BQKN01037629.1:5002-18911 GCA_022839385.1 Asparagus kiusianus
ATTCTGGCCGTAATCCCTCAAGTAGGTTTTTCCTGACCTAGTGCCAGTGTTGTCTCCTGGATATGCTGCCAGGACGATCCTCTCCTCTTCTGAATCAGTAAGAGGTTTGAGGTGGTCATCATTTTCGGTAACGGATGGGCTAATCATGTTGGAAGATTTAGCCCTGCCTCCCTTCTTTCTGGACGAGGTGCTCGTCCACTGTTGATCTTCAAGCAAACCAGGGTGGATCCACATGATTTTCCCTTTTGGGATGGTGATGGGTACCAACCCCCTGTCCTGCTGACTATGCAAGTCAACATTCCTCAGGCGCATCTCTCCCTTACGAATAGGAACGACGCCATTTGCAGTGGTCACCGGTGGGAAGTCACCGAATTGGACCGCTATCAGGTTGGTAGACACGGTATTCTGCTCGGGCTTCAAAGTGAGCACGTTTGCATTCACCAGATTTTGTAAAATGTCTTTGAAGACATAACATTTTCTGGTAGGGTGTCCCAGGAACCTGTGATAGCGGCAATAGTTGGGATCGTCAATTTTCTCTGCCTCATCCGGTTTCCTGATTTCGGAAAGCTGCAGTTTGTTGTTCTTTCGAAGTAGTTGGAACAAGGTGTCCACGTGCTCTTCCTTGAACGAATACTGCTTGGGCGCTCTTTGTTGATTTGGCGCCTTGCCTTGCTTGGTAGGCGGTGGCACTCGCGTGTAGTCGGCTGCTAGAGTCTCTTTTCCCTTAGACCGCTGGGTATTTTGCTGATTACGTTGTTGCTGCGGCTTGGGTTGTGGTACTTCTTCAGCCTTGACTCTTGCCACTATCTCTTCAGCTTGTTCTCCTTGTGAAACTAGTTGTCTCCAGGAGCGACATTCCGTCACTCCCATCTGAGCAAGGAGTTGAGTCTGCAGGTTGTGCCTGCAAGTTTCAACCAGGGTTGATTGGGTCATACCTGAGGGACATCGCAATGCCATGCTGCGGAATCTTTCCACGTAGGCTTTGATGGACTCTCCCTTCCTTTGCTTGGTGGCGAGAAGAGTTGGGACCGAAACCTCCGTGTCGTCCTGGCCAAGAATAGCCTTTCCAGATCTACCCATCTTTGGATAGATCCAGCAGGCAATTTCATAAACCATTCAAAAGCAACTCCTTTAAGAGTGCCGATGAATAAACGGGTCAAGATGGCGTCATTTGCTACTACATCCCCTGTCTGAGATTTGAAGTAGTAAATGTGCTGATTCGGCGATCCCGTGCCGTCGAACGGTTGCAAGGTTGGAGCCTTAAATTTTGACGGGTAGGGAGCTGTATCTCATTCCGCAGGATAAGGTCGCACTACTCCTTCTTCGCGGAGCTCGCTCCTGTTGGCAATTGCATTGAGACGAGCCTCCAACTCATCCACTTTGGTGGACTGAGGGTGCAGTTCTTTTTCCATCTCCCTCTCGTTTTCGGAGGAGGATTCCAGGTTGTGAGTTTCGCGATCTGAATGTTCAGTCGCTTTTTGTTTCCCTTTGGAGGTTGTCCTCCGGGAAGACTCAGGTTTGTGGCCTTTTTCAGCTAGAAGCTGGGCCAACATGTCCTTTACTTGGAGAAGTGTCTCCTGTTGCGCCTGGAGCATGACGTGATGTTCATCAACTCTCTTAACCAAGTTTTCATGATTCTCTGTTGTGTAAACAGAGACCTCACGAGCTACAACAGAGCTGGAAGATTGGGATTCGGCTATCGCCGAATGTTCTTCGTTAGAAGCGATTCCTTTAGCTAACCTTTGGTAGTTAACCGCGCGAATGGCTCCCGTACGAGTCCGGGTGTGTTGGTACACCCCTTCAAATTCTTCACACCTTTCCCGAACAGTCGGGGAATGACTCCTTTGTGATTCTTCGGGACTGGGACTAGGAGCTTTCCCTCGACCTACCACATTTATAGTGACCTCGGGGTATTCAGCCTCGGCCGTCTTCTTTTTATATCGGCGTTGTCGCTTGGTAGGCCTGACAACGTTTGTCAGCCTGTCAAATACAGATTGCCGGGATGCAGAAGCGCAACAATGGCACTCCGAAAAGACCGCCGAAATAAGCCTCTCACATTGGCATGAGTGAGCCGCTTGTATTGTTGGTTTTCCTCTTGACAATAATTCCCGCAGATCAGGAACTTGGGAGGAACCTTTCCCGGGTGTGGAGGTGGAGATGGGACCCCCTGCCCTTGGTTAGGTGAGACTGGTTCTTGTCGAACGTGGATTTTGAAACCACGCTGATCTTTCTGAACCTGGCGGACCTCTTGAAGATCGCGTTCTCGAAGAACAGCACCAGAGTGGCGTTCTTGAAGATTAACGCGAGGGTCGCGTTGGGATTTGTAAACGTTAGGCCGAGGCCTACGTTTAAATGATGAAACAGACCCGCGAGGGTCCTGTTTTGTTAGAACGCGCCCCTGGGGGTCGCGTTTAGTTGGTGAAACAGACCTGCGAGGGTCGTATTTTGATTAAACGCTTCCCTGGGGGTCGCGTTTGATTGGTGAAACAGACCCGCGAGGGTCGTGTTCTGATTGAACGCTTCCCTGAGGGTCGCGTTTGACAGCTTCCTTCTGAGGGCTGCGTTTTGAGAAGACAACGCGCCACTCGGGGTCGCGTTTCAGCTGAATTAGCCGAGGCTCGTAATTTGGCTCATTGCCACGAAGCGAGCGTTCTGTTTTGGGAACGCTAAGTTTGGTTGGAGTTTCAGGAACGCGATCCTCGCGTTGAGCCAACATTCGGCTCTCACGTAAGTGTGCTCGTCGTATGGATCTTCTCCGTCGGCGAGCGGCGTTCTTCTTGGCTTGTTTCAAAGCCTTAGCAGCAACGTTGTTGACGTTTATGGAACTCGTCTCCTCCAGGGGCCGTTTGTGGCCCGAAGCATACCTTGCTGACGCGGATGTGGGATCTTCTGCCAACAAAGCCAGTTTGAGTTCCTGGCCGAAGGAGAGGGCTTTCTTCGGCACTTCCACAACAGAATCGATCTCCTTGGAGATCTTGCGGACACCATGCCTAGCCTTGGGGCTAAGCGATCCAGAGGACAAGGCCTCCTCGTATTTCGCTTGATCAAACTCTACGACGAGAGTTTCTACAGTCGTTCCCATGAGGTGGACGTCGGATTGCGCCACCACTTCTTCATCGGAAAAGCTAGTCCCCAGCGGAGTCGCCATCTTTTGTTTGTTGGAAAAATTGTAAAGAAAAGAATAAAAGAAATTTGATTTTGATTCTTTTAAATCTCGATTACAACTTGATTACAAAAGAGAAGAAAACGAGTTTGGTTTTCTCCTTTGTTTAAAACTGCGTTCTTCTTGGTAGCGATGGAATGCCTCCTTCGATTGTTCGCGTCGAATTTGCTCTCCGTTGACGATCTGACCGTCTCTTATCTCGTGGGAACGATGAACTTCTGTAGGAAGTTTTATATGTAACTCTCGGATGAGTTTAAGAACTCTGAACGAGTTTAAACTCTGTAGATAGAGTTGTTAGAACCGAAAATTCGGTTAATGATCAAGCTGTTATCTGTTGTCGAAGAATCCTCTCAGATTTGATCTTCTGAGATTGATTCAAAAATCTTATCTTAAAAGATTTAGTTGCTGCTGCTGTTGAATCACCGAACCTGAGTGGTTGAGATCCTCCAGAATTCGCCTCCGCTGCTAACTCCTGTTTAGATTCTGAAAAAATCTAATCTCCAGAATTCAACCCGTCCGTCTTTAACTCAGTTGAGTTTGTTAAGTTTATATAGGGAGATAAGAGGTGTAACTGCCCTCTAAATCCGCTCCTACGTGGGCGTGATTTCCTCAGATCGTGGGAAACAGTTCTGAAACCGTTCGACTTGTGTTTGAACAAGTCAAACGCCCAATCTGGCGTTCAGAACCCAACTTCGTGTCTTAGAATTGAGACGCGAGGTTGGGTATTAGCTGAACATTGATGAACGCGAGGGTCGCTCGTGTTTTGGCTTGTTGCCTACTTGGTGACGCGGGGGTCGGTGTGGGTCGAACTCCCACGAACGCGAGGGTCGCTCACGTTGATTTGTGACTTGGAAACGCGGGGGTCGCCTGCACTTCCATAATTATAACGCGGGGATGACTTCCGCGTTTTAGAAGGAGCTAGTTGATTTGTAACTTCTTCTGTAAGGCGTTGTAAAGACCGTTGTTCTGTAATCCTCGCTTTAGCTGTTGTGGAGTGTGAAAGTCGTCAGATTGTAACTTTCACTGTAGATTGTGAAGACTACTGAATAGAGTTTCCATCAGTTGTCGGAAGTGTCGTCGAATTGTAACCCTTCTCGATCTATGTGAAAAGTCCTCCATTTGCAGTTTCTTCGTTTATCGACCCGAAAGCTATTTGATTATAGCTTCCGTTGTAGGAGCTTAGACGGGAATCAATATCCATAGTGTCTTTTAGACGAATATTTGCCCACAGCTCTCTACCAAGCAATTCACCAACTAAGTCCAACCTTTTATTTCTAAAATCATTACACTGCTCATCAGCATTTCTGTTAGTCATGCTGTTGTCGCAGCCATCAAGATCAATCATCTCAGAAATGAGGTCGTGTCTGCGGTGGTCGTGGAAGTCGTTTGATTGTGACTTCTGTTATCGGGGGCTTGCTTTAATCAGCTATCCGTTGTGATTTTTAGACATCCTACAGAATCCCCTCCAAAGTTTTCGAAAGTTCGCGGTTGACTGGGACGAATTTTCGGAATACTTTGGATCCCAAGATCTAGTGAATTGATTGCTCACTTCGTCTGATCGAGCCAGATGATTTCGATGTTGTTGACTGTAATCTGTTTATGTTTCTCGATAGACTCCCCTATGGAGTTACCAATTTCTTCTCGGCTTTGGTCGCCTTGATGATTGCTGCTAGCTCTTATTTATCTGGGGCCGTGTCATAGCCTTGGTAGTCAGAGAGCTGCCATTATAATAATCCAATGCATAAACAGTTTATGCATTTGAGAATTGGAACGCGTGGGTGAGCCCAGCGTTTTGGAATTTCAACCGACTCGAACGCGAAGGTCGGTTTGGGCGGGATTCTAACCTCGAATCCCGTTCGTTACGATTTGACAGCCTGTCCAGCTGTCTATAAATAGACCGCTAAGGGTCAAATCATGAATTTTGGCATTCGGAAAATTATTTGTTAACGGGTCAAAACCACTAAAAATGACAAAAAATCGCTTATGAAATCATGTGTTTTGGCTCCATAAACTTATTTGCATATTGGTCAAAACTAGTAAACTTGTTCAAGAATCATGAGTTATAGCTCGTGAAATCGTGAATTTTAGCTTTTATAAAATTATTTGCTTGCTGGTTGAAACCCTAAAAAGTCAAAAAATTCTCGATTATAGCTCATGAAATGATGAATTTTGGGCCTCTATGAAATAATTTTCTAATGGGTCAAATCCACTTAAAATGTCAAAAAATGATGGCTTATAACTAATGAAATGGTGATATATCACCTGCAGAAAATTATTTGTGAACGAGTGAAAACCACTAAAATGTCCAAAAATCATTTGTCATAGCTCATGAAATCATAAACTTTGACCTCTGGAAAATCATTTGTCTACGGGTCAAAACCACTAAAAAATTTAAAAAATAATAACTTATAGCTCATAAAATTATAAATTTTATCATTCGAAAATTATTTGTCAATGGGTCAACACCCAAAAATTTTGCCAAAAATCATAGGCTATACCTCATGAAATTGTGAATTTTAGCCTAAGGGAAATGATTTACCTACATGTCAAAACCCTCAATGTGTCAAAAAATCCTAGATTATACCTCATAAAATGGTGAATTTTGGCCTCCACCAAATAATTTGCCAACGGGTTAAAACCACTAAAAATGTCATAAATCATAGCTTACAGCTAATGAAATGGTGATATTTGGCCTGCCATAAATTATTTGCGAACGAGAGAAAACCACTAAAAATGTCCAAAAATCATGTGTCATAGCTCTTGAAATCATGAATTTTAGCCTCCATAGAATAATTTGCCAATGGTCTAAACCACTAAAAATGTCAAAAAATCATCGCTTATAGATATTGAAGTAATGATATTTGGCCTCCCAAAAATTATTTGCGAACGAGTAAAAGAACCACTAAAATGTTCAAAAATCGTGCATCATAGCCCATGACAATGTGAATTTTAGCCTCTGCAAAATTATTTATCTACAAGTCGAAACCATAAAAATATAAAAAAAATTCTAGGTTATAGCTCATATAATTGTGAATTTTGACCTTCACCAAATAAATTGCCAAAATTCATTGGATATAACTCATGAAATCGTGAATTTTTGCCTCTGAGAAATTATTTACCAGCATATAGAAACCACTAGAAACGACCAAAAAATTATAGATTATAGCTCTTGAAATTGTGAATTTTGGTCTCTAAGAAATTATTTGCCTACAGGTTGAAACCAATAAAAATATTAGAAAACATGCATATGGCTCAAGAAATTGTAAATTTTGGCCTCCAAGATATTATTTGCCTACAGGTTGAAACCATTAGAACTAGTCAAAAAATCATAGTATGTAGATCATGTTTTGGAATTTCTACCTCCACGAAATTATTTGCCAATAGTTTAAAGCCACTAAAAATAGCTAAAAGTCATGTATTATTGCCTATGAAATCGTGAAATTTGATTGTTAGGAAGTTATTTGCTAATTGGTGAAGCCACTAAAAATGGTCAAATCTTGTTGGCTATAGCTCATAAAATCATGAATTTTAGCCTCAACCAAATTATTTGCATACGATTCAAAACCACTAAAATGGCCATAAATCATTTTCTATAGCTCATAAAGTTGTGAAATTTTACCTCAAGAGAATTATTTGTCCATTGATCGAAACCACTAAAAATGGTGCGAAATCATGAGTTATAGCTCATAAAATTGTGAATTTTAGCCTATGGGAAATTCTTGTCCAACGTGCATGACCAATAGAAATGACCAAAGATCATGTATTATAACTCATGAAATTGTGAATGTTTGCCTTCACAAAATTATTTGCCTAGGGTCAAAACCACTAAAAATAGTAAAAAATCGTCGGTTATAGCTTATGAAATTGTAAATTTAGCCTACCGAAAATTAATTGCCAACAAGTTGAAACCATTAAAAATGACCAAAAATCATAAGTTATAGCTCATGAAATCATGAATGTTTGCCTCTAGTAAACTATTTGTTTACATGTTAGAATTACTAAAAATAACCAAAAATCGTAGGTTATAGCTCATTAAATCGTAAGTTTTGGCCTCCAGCAAATAATTTGCCAATGCGTCAAAACCAATACAAAAGGATAGAAATAAAGGGTTATTGCTTATTAATCCATGAATTTTGGCTCTCTAGAAATTATTTGCCTACGGGTCAAAACTAGTAAACATGTCCAAATATTATGGGTTATAGCTCATGAAATCGTGAATTTTAACCTCTAGGAAATTATTTACCTATTAGTCAAAACCCTAAAAATATTAAAAAAATCCTAGGTTATAGCTCTTGAAATTAAAAATTTTAGCTCTGAGAAAATATTTGACTATAGCAAAACAATCAAAAGTGGTCAAAAAATATGGATTACAGCTCAATAGATCATGAATTTCCGCGCCGCCCAAACCTCCTCCACCAGTCGATCGTTGCCTCCCCCGCCGCCGCTCAGCCCCAACGACTCCCCAGTCAGATAGCGCCCCAACCCACAGCCCTTCACCCTTAGCCGAACCCATCTCCAGCAGCCCACGATCACCCCAGCAGCCGGCTCGCTGTCGTAGCCCTGCCTGTCGCCGCCGTCTCACCGTCATCACTCGTCGTTGCCTCCTCTCCGCTGTCCAACTCCGACAGCCCTTCAACAGTCCCCGCCTCCCTCTACAGACCCGAACCACCATTCCCTACAGTTCTGTCGTCGTCGCCGCTCCTCTTGTGTGCCTCAACTCTAATCAGTCCCGTTGTTCCACCTCCGCAATGACGTCATCGCTTTGTCATCTGGCCCTCGGCCTCGTAGGCAAGATCCCTCTTGCTCTTTGACTCGTCGTTTTAATTTCTAGATCTGCGGTGAATTAAATATATGCATAGATTTGACTGTTATTTATTTGCGTGGGTTGTTTGATGAAATAATATTGATTAAATCATAACAATACGATAAAGAGTATTTTCAGAATAATTATTATAAGTTAAAAGAATTTATGTTGACAACAGAATCATTTTAGAGAATTTATAATATTTAAGAAATTTATTTTGAGAAAAAGAATTATTTTAGATTAAAACAATGAGAAAAAATATTTTAAAAAGAATTTATTTTGGAATAAAGGACTATTTTAGATTATTATAATGAAAAATTAATTTAAAGAGAAATTATTTCATAAAAGGACTTTTTAAATAAATAGATTTATAATTTTAAAAGCAAGAAGAGTTAGGATTATTGACTTAGAAAAGTAAGAAGAGTTAGGATGGGGAAGTCTTGGTTCATGTGATCGGATGTGGCTGTTGATGTATCTTCCAAGCTCGCGCCAGTGAATTCGTGTAGTCACTGGGGTTGGTTTGTTGGGCTAAATTGAATTCGTGTAGTTACTTTAGTCAGTGAAAATCATGTAGTCACCCGAGTCCTGCTTGAGTTCGGACCAAGTCGGAATCGGATTGTGTGTAGTCCTCTGACCGATTCGTGTAGCGGTACTAGATGCACGTAGGAGATTTATAAACAGTCAGTTATCCGATGATGTGAGCGTTGACTCTGTGTGAGATGTGGACCAGTGACCTGTTATAGAATGGCTAGTTACAAAACCTTGTTACCTAAGGTGATTATGGATTCTTGTGAGATACGGACCGGTTGTAATTTTTTTCATACATAGATTGAGATTAATATTTAATTATCTATAATTTGAGACATATGGTATATACATGAGGGTTTCCTTGTTTGGATTATTTTGCTCGACGTACTACATCTCTTGTTGTAGATTTTTAAGTATTAATTCTATCTAGTTGTATGATCTTGTTACTTAGATGATTATTCTGATCGCTAACTGCATGATCTTGTTATTTGGTTGATTTTCTTGGATTCTTCTGATTATTATATTCTAGTGATAGATTGTATTTAGATTATTAGAATTCTAGTACCATGCTTCTATTTATTATTACTATTATCGCTTAGGTCGCTCGACCGTTTCTATTCTTCCTTGTGGGAACTTGTCGTGTGCCATGCACGCTGACGTACTCCTTTTCTCTCGGGATGTATGTCAGATTTAGAGGACGGACAGCTACAGTTCGGAGTAGTACGAGAGCCAGAGGATCCTCCGCAGGAAGGCTTTGCAGACGGAGCAGAAGAACAAATCGAAGCTTAGTTACTTCTTTTAGTTAGTTGATGACCCTAGTTTACTTTTACAGTACTTTCCATTTCTGCCTGATCGATGTATTATATATTTTTCCAGTATTTCATTCAGATAGTTTTGTATAACGGCATATTTGACCCGAATATTATGTCTGGGATGATGTTTCAGTTGTGATATGTATCATTTTGTTCTGAGTTGTTTATTATATTCTCGCTACTGTGATCGGGGACCTGTGCCATCGCTTTATATTGTTTGACGCTTAGCGTATTAGATTGAGTAGAGATGATCTAATACTTATTTCACCTCAGTCTAATATGTCGCGGGCTTGTTCACGTCCCGATTTTCCGATAATTTGGGAAGCGGGGCGTGACAATTCCCGAATTGATTCTTCTTCCTGGAGAAAAATCGGGGCTAGAACCAGTTGAAATAATCGAAGACTTTTCCTTATTGACCATATTGATGGTAACTTCCGGGAGTTCGTCGTCTTGAACGACCGATCTTCTTTTGTGGAAACGTCTTGATTTGGGCTTCAATGCTTCAGTGTAGATCCTCTCGAATACCGAGACCCTCTGTGGAGTGGTCTTGGGGTAGCTACACGTTGATAATACTATCCTGATAAACCTTTCACAAGGACAGTGAGAGTCCATTTCTGAGGTCTCTCTCTTTCAAGACTTACCCCCAGCCTGATAGTATAACTCATCGGCGTTGTGGCCGGAGCAACCTATTAGCTGTTTATCGGGTATAACGTTGTCCTCTGCCAGACATATTTTCTTCTGAATAAGCAATGTCTTGTTGGCGTTTGTAGGAGTTACACGTTTGGAATCACACATTTGTGAGGGTGAAACCCTAACGGGCTCCTAGCCTTCCGTACGCACCCCAAGAGAGCGGTTACAGGAATTGGCTTGTTGGGAGGGTGTCTACGACCCCCAGCCTGAAGAGTCGCTCGGGATTTGTTCACTGGTCCCAAGCGTTCTTTGACAGGATTTTTTCCTCGATCTTCGTGTAGATGACCCAGGCGATCATTTAATGGAATTCTGAATTTGAAGAAACCCACGCTGCTGTAGGGCTTCGTCGGAGGTGCGGGAGCAGGAGGAGCGGGATCTAAAGTTGACGAATGTTGAATAGTAACTTCATCTACTTTTGCCTTAGGCACTGATTTGACTTTTGGCATCCAAACCCGTTTATACTTGGGCGATTTCTTAAACGCCTCTTTTTTCTGCATTTCTTGTGCTTTTCACACAAGGATCCGGACGTGCGTAAGAAGTGCTTGATGCTTCTGAATGCGCTCCTCTAGAGTGGAACGGTTCCGTTCGACACAAATCCATTCGCTAGTAGGTGATTTGGAGAAGAATCCCGAAGCTTGATGTGGTGATGATTTAGCCACTTGGCGTCTCTTGGACTTCAGATCCGCTTGGTAGCGGAGCCCATCCACTTGCTCCAAAGTCTTAGCAAATTGGCGGGTGAGACGTTAGCGGCGCCTCTTACGAGCCCTCTTCGACAAAGTTGGCGCGCCTTCAGCAGTCAACTCCTCAATGGAGGCGGTGTCCGGATCTGCGGCTTTGGCTTCATCGGACGCTGACGGATCGTTGCGAGGTGCAATTGCAACAGCGATAGCGGGGAGATCGCCTTCTTAGGTTTTTAAATCTGAAGACCAGCGGATCTTCCGGGAGGAGGAGACCTTCCTACACTTGCGAGGAGAGGCGGATTTGGAGGAGGAGGAGGAGGAGACGTACACCTCGAACTTCTGTTGGTTGAACTCGTATTCGACCTCTTCAGCAACGGGGATCTTGATCGTCGACTGCGGCACGACAATCTTGGCAGTAAGGCTGTTGGCTTCCACTGTGGTCGCCAGCTTGTTTTGGTCGAAAGTTGGTTTCTTCATTGAGGTATTCATTACAACTTCAGTCGTTACAATGAAAACAAAAAGATAGTCTTTTTATAAGACTCTTACACAATGAAAACAGAAAATTACAATTCTTGTCAACAAACACAACAGATGTTTATCCCCGCTATTTGCGTGGGATCTTTGCCTGTGCCGGGGTTTATCCGTGGACCATCGAACGATCAGATCAAAGTGCAGATTTCGTTGCCTCGCGAAGGAGTCAAGAAACTAAAACAATTATCTCGACAACAACGAGATAACCACTCTTCTCGAGATCACAGCAACGGTGCGATCTCAAGGGAAGAACTAGGCTGCAGATCTGTCGAACTCTACTTCTTTATGCCGAAGAATTCGCTGAGATCTCCTCCTCCTCTCTGAAATTTGTGGCTCTTCAATCTCCAATTCAGCAGGGTTTCGCCAAGGCTCGAGAATTCCAGATCCGTGTAAATGAAGGCCCTAAGGCTGTATTTATAGGCTTCATGTAAAACTCCGTAAATTTGAATATTTTGTGATAAATAATGATAAACATGTTATATGGTGAAAATAATATATTTTGATATTTGAGTATAATAAGAATTGATTTGAGATCAATTCAATGTATATTTGTGAAAATATGAGTGCAAATGTACAAAACATGCACAAAGGCCAAAAGAATGAAAATCTGGGAATAATGACCAGTTGAGAGTTTCTATGTTTTACACATCGATGCAGTCAGAATCTGAAAAAGTGTAAAAGACCAAAGTTGTAGGTCTCTTCAATAGATTTCCAACAAATCTTAGATCACATCATTCCGAGATCGGATGAGAAAGTTATAGCCTTTTTACCAAACCCCAGTCTGAGCATGGCCCAGAAACCTGCGCAGTCGACCGCTGGGCGAATCTGTTTCTGTCAGGTTTGTTTCGGGTTGGGTTTTGTTTATACCGAACTCAGTTGTTACCCTATCTATATATACTCGTTTTAAAGCTCTTTTAACCCTCTTCACATGAGTTTAACACTAGCAACCTTCCTCCTTAAACCCTAACCCTAATTGTGAGTTTTGGGAGAGATCTCAGGGTGTTTGTCGAAGGAAAAGCGAGGAATTGTGATGTTTGGCGTCGAGGGATCATTTGTTGTTCATTTCAGAGGCTTGTTCGCGTGCAAAGGCAAGATCACTTGCGTCCAAACACATCCCCATAGTTAATAACTAGCTTAGAAGTTAAATTTGTGTTTACATGCTTAGATCTTAATCTAATATGAGAACGATTAGATTTTTGTTGTTAGATCTTAAACAAATGTTAGATCTACATGTTTTCTTGCTGTTTATAATAGAGATATGATCATGATCATTAGGTTTCTTCAAAATTTCGTTTTTAACTTGTTAATCATGTTCTAATTATGTTAAACCCTAATTTGTTATTTAATTGAGTTTACATGTGGATTAAATATGAGAAAACCCTAGGTTTGTGATACCTAAGTGTTAAAAAATATGATTTAATAAATGTATATCTTTCTAAGATGTTTGGCAATCATGGTTATGTTTAGTATGTTAAAAATTCATGCTTTAAATCGAAGAATTTGGTTAATTAGGTTGAAAAACCTAATTAGATTAACACAAGAGTTTGATTTATGTTCGAGATAATTTCAGCAAGTGATTATCAAAGTTTAAGTGTTATTATATGTTTTATATATGTTTTAGTATGTTTTTAAACATGTTTGAATCACAAAGTCGGTAGGAACTCAACATTGTGCAGAAACCTGCACGTTCTGAAATTTTCGGGCACAGTCGACCGCGATGTGAGCGGCGGTCGAGCGCGTGCAGGACAGAGGCTTGGGTAGGCCCTGTAACCCGTCACAGTCGACCGTCGTACATGTGCGGTCGACCGTTACATGTGCAGTTGACCGCCACTCAGTCTTTGGCCTGTGCATGTTTGTTTGGCTTTGTTTTGGTTTTCGAGAGAGTTTCTCGATCTTGTATTGTTATAATACAATGCTTAAATGTTGTTTAACATCTAAAATTTGTGTACATGAGTTGACTACGGACATGAGTCTTAGATTTATTCACTGGGGTATGAGAGTGAATAGTATATATGCTTTTACTTGTATATGTTCATTGCATGATATTAATCGTATGCAGTCCATACGTTGGACATTTGTCTATTGCGGCCCAAGTGTTGGATATTTACCCATTTCAGTCCATGTGTTGGATCTTAATCATATAATCCATATGTTGGACATTTACCCATTACAGTCCATGTGTTGGACTTTTACCTGTTACAGTCCATGTGTTGGGCTTTTACCTGTTACTGTCCATGTGTTGGGCATTTATCATATGCAGTCCATGTGTTGGACATTTATCTGAGTTGTTTTTATTTAACATATAGTAGTTGAAGTCCTTGTGTTGGACTATAAACCATTGAAGTCTTCGTGTTAGACTTTAAGCTTTTGCAGTCCATGTATTGAACATAAACATATTGCTGCAGAACGTTTGAGTAAGAGTATTACAAGAATATCGCTATTGCACAAGGAGAAGTACACATATATGTATTATCAGTTGTAGTTACTCCCATGTTAGATTACTCATGAGTAGGGTACATTCTTTGATTTGTGGCATACATTATATGACCTATGGTGATTTTTGAGTTGGATTATATTCTCTTATTATTGCGCAAACTACTTGAGAAGTAGTTCGAGATTTTGACATTGTTTCTATATGGTTGAGGCTTAGAGTATTTCTTTTGAGTGTTGTTTTTATTCATAGAGTTGGAATTGGTATTTA
>BQKN01037630.1:2387-14744 GCA_022839385.1 Asparagus kiusianus
CGGGTTCCGCTGTGAGTATTATGCCACTTCGACTAATGCACAGCCTTGGCATTCCAGTCAGCAAGTTGGCGTCTACAGGCACAGTCATCTACGGATTCAACACCAGCGGGTCAAGACCTTTGGGTAAAATCCGGATAAAGTGCCAAATGGGCGATTTAAAGATGGAGGTCACGTGCTACGTGATTGATGCTGAGACATCCTATAACTTACTATTGGGTCGGCCTTGGATCCATAGTAATGTTATAGTTCCCTCCACTCTACATCAGTGTTTGAAATATATCGACACTGATGGAAGAGTTAGGACGGTGGTCGCGGATAAGCAACCATTCAAAGGGTATGAGAATTACTTCACAGATTCTCTCCTTTATGGTAACGAATCCGACACGGAACCATCGATCCAAGGCACGGACAGCGGAGAAGAAGCTGATTCCGAAGCCGGATTCGATTACAATGGTGGTTTTGTTTTGAATGACATTGTACCCTTTGTAATCAATCTCGATGACGAACAGTCGTCAGACGGCGGTTGTAACTGGCAACTTGCCGATATTGAAATAAATCCTGGTTTAGAGTACTCATTGTCTCTTGATGATGTGATAGAAGGATTATACAATAATCCCGATTTATGTATGCCACTCCGATCATCTTATGTAACGAAGAAACGCCTCCAGCATTCCTTCGGAACAACTCGGATTATTCCTGCCAAAACAGGAGGACAAAAAGAAGTGATCTACGGTAAAGGAGAAAGTCTTCCGTTGCCGGATCATTTCCTAAGAGAAGATGAAGACGATGACAAATCTGGTCTGCACTTATCAAAGTATAGTCCGGAAGCGCGTACGCTCATGGAAAAACAAGGATACGACTTTACACTCGGAGAAGGTTTATACTTCGATCGAGGTTCCCGTGTCCCAGTCAAAATGGCATATGTCCCGAAAGGGAAACCAGATAATTATTACCGTCACAAGAGAGGCCTAGGCTATGTCTCATCAGATGACGAATGTGGTTGGCAAATCATCGATCAAATTGCTAACAAAGCTAAGGATGGGTACTTGCCAGACTCTTCAGCTGAGGATTCCGACACAAGTTTGGGAGAAATGTTCAAAGCCTTAATGTCGAACATGACTACAGCTGATCCATCTACAATGGAGGACGACGATCAAATGCAAACGTGGGAGGACCCATGGGTTCATCACTTGAACATGCAATATGGTGATAGGTTCGAGCAAAGAGAGCCACCCACCGAAGACGAAGTAGTCCAGATCAATATGGGTGATGAAGCCAATCCAAAGCCCATATTCATCAGTGGTAGTCTCCCCTCAGATGAGAAGGAAGAGTTAATTGCCTTGATCAGAGAGTACATTGATGTCTTCGCCTGGAACTATGAAGACATGCCAGGGCTTGACCCCAATGTGGCAATGCACCGCCTCGACATCAAGCCGGATGCCAAACCTGTCAAGCAACAGTAAAGACGGTTTCGTCCGTAGATCATGGAAGCCATCGAGGCTGAGGTTAAGAAGTTGATCGACTCAGGATTCATCCGAGAGGAACAACATCCAGACTGGCTAGCCAACATCGTTCCCGTCATGAAGAAGAATGGCAAGATCAGGATTTGCATCGACTTCAGGAATTTGAATGAAGCATGTCCAAAAGATGATTTTCCTCTCCCGATCACGGATGTCATTATTGACAATACATGTGGATTCGAAAGAATGTCCTTCATGGACGGCTTTTCGGGGTATAATCAAATCAAGATGCACCCGGACGACGAGAAACATACAGCATTCAGAACGCCCCTCGGTATCTTCTGCTACACGGTGATGCCTTTCGGTCTGAAGAATGCAGGTGCTACATACCAACGAGCAATGACTAAGATTTTCCAGAAACATCTCAGGAAAACGGTGGAATGCTACGTTGATGATTTGGTGGTAAAAAGCCGCAACAAAGCAGATCACATCAAGGACTTGAGAACGATGTTTGATCTTATGCGGAGTCATCAGTTGAAGATGAATCCCACAAAATCCTTCCTCAGAATGTCCAGTGGAAAATTCCTTGGATTCGTCGTCACCACTAAGGGTATACACATTGACCCAGACAAGGTAAAAGCGATAAATGAATTGCAACCCCCGAGGAATCTAAGGGAACTCCGAGGATTGCAAGGTCGTCTGGCTTATATCCGGAGGTTCATTTCAAATCTTTCTGGGAAGTGCCAACCATTTTCTAAGCTAAACAAGAAGGGCGTATCGTTTATTTGGGACGATGCTTGCCAGAAGGCATTCGAAGATATCAAGGCATATCTGATGAATCCCCCTGTTCTTGTTGCACCAAAATCAGGTAAACCGTTCTTGATTTACATCAAGGCGATGAACCACTCGATAAGTGCTCTATTAGCACAAGACGATGATAATGGTCACGAACAGGCAGTCTATTATCTAAGTCGGACCTTGATAGGCGCCGAGTCTCGATACCCAATGATCGAGAAAGAATGTCTCGCATTGGTGTTTGCGGTACAGAAGATGCGACATTACTTAGTTGGCCAGACGATTTACGTCATCGCTAACGTTAATCCGGTACGGGTATTCATGACTCAACCAGGTTCGATGAACTGGCGGTTGGCAAAGTGGGCCCTCCTCTTGTCCCAGTATGATTTGCACTTCAAACAGCAGAAGTTAGTCAAAGGACAAGTGATTTGTGATCTTTTGGCGGCAAGTCTGACAACAGACACAGTTGAGGTATATGATGATTTACCAGATGAAACCCACGAGATTAATATCACGTCACACCAACAAGTATGGCAGTTATACTTTGATGGTGCTTCGAGAGCAGTTAATAAGGCAGTAACCCCTGGATGTCCTAAAGTCACCTCCGGAGTTGGAGTGGTCTTAGTTTCCCCAGGGAAGCACGTGATGCCCCGAGCTTATTCGCTGACGAATCCATGTTCCAATAACGTAGCCGAGTACAACGCGCTCATCATTAGACTCAGTTTCGCCAAAGAGCTGGGGGTCGAGTATCTCGAAGCCTTTGGAGATTCTCAATTGATCATTAACCAAGTTCGTGGAGAGTATGAAGTCAGGAACCCAGATCTGATTCCGTACCACCAGGAGGCTGTCAGAATGGCAGATTCTTTTGAAGAATTCTACATCGAATACATCCCACGTCTCCAGAATGCTTATGCGGATGCACTGGCAGCACTAGCAGTATCACTCGCGCAACCGTCTGAAACTGAACTGCTAGTCACAGTAAGATCACACCAACTCTGCATACCTATATACGATATGGAGGTTGAAGAGGAGGATGATAAAAACGAGAACGCCAAAGAGGTGAACTCAACCCAAATCGGGTCCGAGTCCCGAGATTGGCGTTTTCCCATCATCGATTACGTCCAATACGGTATTTTGCCGGAGGACGTAAAGGAAAAAGAATCTATTCGCCGAAGAGCACCACGGTTCTTTTACAATACCGAGACCCGTACGTTATATCGCCGGGGGTATGATGATTTGCTTCTCCGATGCCTTTCGAACGAAGAAGCAAAAGAAGTTCTTAAGGAAGCACATGAAGGAGAATGCGGTGCGCATCAGCCTGGTCCCAAGCTGTATGATCGAATCAGAAGAATGGGATATTTCTGGCCGACAATGGTTCGTGACGCGATCGAGTACGCCCGAGAATGTCATGCTTGTCAAGTGCATGAAAATTATATGCACCAACCTCCGGAGCGATTACACACATCAACCACGTCTTGGCCATTCGAGACATGGGGTATGGATATTGTCGGTCCTATCTTTCCTCCTTCAGTCAAAGGTGATCGATTTATTCTCGCTATCACCGACTACTTTTCAAAGTGGGCTGAAGCCATTCCGCTTAAAGAAGTGAAGACGAACAACGTCATCAACTTCATCAAGCATTACGTCATATACCGACACGGCGTGCCGAGGCGGATCATTCATGACAACGGTCCGCAATTCATAAGCAACGCCTTCATCAGGTTTTGTGACAAATTCAAAATTCAGGATGTTTCGTCGACAGCTTATTACCCCACTGCGAACGGATTAGCTGAGGCTTTCAACAAGACGATATCAAGATCCTGTCAAAGCTTGTGAAGACCAATAAGCGAGATTGGGACGATAAACTCGGCGAAGCGCTCTGGGCTTATCGCACCACAATACGCACTCCTACAAGAGCCACTCCATATTCTCTGGTGTACGGATATGAAGCTGTGCTACCATTAGAGATTCAAATCCCATCCCTTCGGGTCGCTCTCGCAACGGAGATGACGACCGAAGAACATCATAAAAAACGTCTTGAGGAACTCGAAAGGCTGGACGAAAAGCGCTTGGAGGCCCAACAACACATCGAGTTTTACCAGGCTAGGATATCCAGGGCTTTTGACAAAAGGGTTCGCCAAAGAAGCTTCAAGGAAGGAGATCTGGTCCTCGCTGCTCGCCGACCAATAATCCTCACCTCTAAGAAGAAAGGTAAATTCGAACCTAAATGGGAAGGACCGTTTGTGATAGATACAGTCTATTCGAACGGCGCTTATCGCTTAATTTCTCTAGAGGGTGACAGGCAACTAATGCTAATAAATGGGAAGTTTTTGAAAAAGTACTATCCCTAGTACATTCAGGACAACTCATTTATCGGGAAGTTCCTTGAAGAATAGTATACTTAATATTCCGAAGAATAACCCAAGTTCATTTTCATCACCAAAATCCCTCACTGATCAATTTCAATTGACAGTGAGTCCACCAAAAAGGTCCACTCTCAATTCGGAGTCCCCTTTCGATAAACGAAAGAACTCTCTTTCTTTTCTCTTTGGTTCAACCCTTTCATGGTTATAACCGAAGCTGAAATTTCACTTCGATAAACGAAGAACTCTTCTCTCGATCAGATAACCGATCCTATAAAAGGTAAGTTTATCTAGATCTTCTGGATTCTCGGAGTGGAGATCCCACTTCTAGTTTCCTTCTCGCACTGGAAATAGAATATAAAATTCTTCCTTTCCAGAAACAAGGAATAGGATATAAAATTCTTCCTTCCTTGTTAAGGGAATAGAATATAAAATTCTTCCTTCCCACATCAACTCTTTTTCCAAAACTTATAAAATTAAGATTCATCTTAGGAAGTTTATCCCGAATCCTAAGCAGGGATAAGTCTGCGCCTAACACGCGCTGCCGGTTTAGTCTTTTTCCGATTGAAAAAGACACCAGAATTCGATTCTGGGGTATTTCATCCTGAAACCTAAGTAAGGATAAGTCCGCACCTAACACGCGTGGCCGGTTAGTTCTTAACCGTTAAAAAGAACCCCCGTCCGCATATTCAACATTGCGACAGGTTGTTATTAATAACACCGAAATCCATGCCTCACACGCATGGGGAATTTCATCCTGAATCCTAAGAAAGGATAAGTCGACGCCTAATACGCGTCGCCGGTTTAGTCTTTTTCCGATTAAAAAAGATATCCGAGTTCGATTCTGGGGACCTTTATCCCGAAGCCTAAGAAGGGATAAGCCAACGTCTAATACACGTTGCTGGGTAGCCTATTCCCATAACAATGGCAAAGTCTACATATTCAAAGTTGTAGCATAAAGTCTAAGGGAGTTCATTCCTTTAGCGCAACGTCACATGCGGAACGGATTAAGATAATCTGCATGTAAGCCCGATTCAAACGGTAGTCGGTAAGAGCACATCAAATCCGTTGAAGGCTGAGGATTTGCCAAAAATCCTAAGTCAACGTCTCATACACGTTGTTGTTTAGTCTTTTCACAGGAGAAAGACGAAGTCTACCTATTTAATATCGTAGCACTAAAAGAGTTAACTCTTTTAGCTTTACGTCACGTGTGGAACGGATTTAGATAATCCGCATGCTAGCCCGACTCAAACGGTAGTCGGTAAAGGCTAATCAAATCCGTTAAAGGCTGGGGGTTGGCCAAAAATCCTAAAGCCAACACCTCACACGTGTCGCCGGGTAGCCTATTCCCGTAACAATGGCGAAGTTTATGTATTCGACATCATAGCACAAAGTCTCAGAGAATTCAATCTCTGAGCACAACGTTACATGCGAGCGGATTTAAACAATTCGCATGCTAGCCCGACTCAAACGGTAGTCGGTAAAGGCTCATCAAACCCGTTGATGGCTGAGGGTTTGCCAAAAATCCTATGAGTATTGTGGTCAATCATTTCAAACGGAATGACGAATCATAATAAAGATAAAAAGGAAATTCACTAAAAGAGTTAAGAGTCAAAACACTCAGCAAACAAAATCACACATCAAGCCCGTGGCTAAAAATCTGCTGACTGAACTTAGACAGCTTATCATCATAAGCTTGGCTAAGCTCAGCTCTAATGGACTCCTCGGTAGCGGCAGAGGTCTTCGCAGCGGTCTCCTCTGTCTCAACCAGCTCCTGCTTCAAGGATGTCAGCTCGTCAGATAAAGCAGTGTATGTCTGCTGATCCTGTCCTCTCGTCATCTGGAGAATACCCAAGGTCTCCTCTTTCTCGCGGAGTTCTTTTCTGAGCTGGTCTATCTGGGTCTCACAAGAGACGATGGAAGAGTCAAGCTCGGTAAGGGAAGATAATCTGGTAGCAAGGCCGGTCTCAACTCGAGCTACTCGATCTCGCCGCACCTGAACCTCAAGACTAGCAAGAACCTGAGTCTCGCACAGTGACTGTAAACGGGTCTCCAGCTCAGCAGCGATAAATGAAGAGACACTGGTATCTCGAAGCTCACGAAACATCTGGAGCTCATGCTCTAAGCAGTCAAGATAGTCAACTATGGCCTTCGCCAAGTCTGGATATCCTGCTTCCCTTATCAAGTTGATTCTGGAATTAAGGAGAGGTTTAAACTGGTGAAGGGAAAGTCCGCCGTGGAAGAGCTTGCCGATCATAGCATTCACAAAGGAGAAGAAGGAACGAACTTCTATGCAGATGACGACCTTGTCAGGATCGTCGTCAGATAACAACTCCTTCACTAAGACATGAAGACGAGAAGAACGCCCTATACAAAAAAGAGAGAAGTCCATCAAAAGTCTTAATAAGAAAAAGGAATAACACTCTTCAATGAGTTAACTTATACCTTCTTCCCCTTGAGCCGCTGGGGGTAGTGGAGGTGTAACGGCTGTAGGTGCATCAACTGGTGTAGTTGGTCTCACAGCCGGCTCAACAGGGTCTTTCTCAACAAAAGCTCCTGCCAGATTCAAAACAGAATTCGCAGAGGCGTTACATTATAGTTGCATTAGTCAAGATTGGCTAGTCCTATAATTAACTCAGAAAGAAGCACATACCTTCAAAGGAACCATCCTCGGGATTTTCAGCGAAGGCGGGCTCAGAAAACATATCCCCAGGTAACTGGTCATCGATCTGAGGAGAGCTATATATGTAGCGCATCATAGGAGTGTCCGCAAACAAGCTTCCCTCGTCAAAGTCATCGATGGAGAAATCTGACATAAAAAGATATAAGTGCCAAAGAAGAGTGAAGAGACTACAACTAATGGAAATGAGTTACCTCTCACGGGTGCATCAGCCTCTTCATTTCTAGGATTCGTCTCCTGCAAATTATCTGAAGAAGCAAGAAGTAGAGGACAGTTAGAGGATACACAAATTCATTCGTGTATTATCTAAAGAAATACAGTGTCCGTGTTAGATGTACCTGGATTCACGGAATCGGGTCCTACATTGATCTCCTCTCCAATGTCAGCAACCCTGGTAGGCCTCTCTACATGAGGTAGTGGGTCAGACTCATCGGGAGATACGGGAATGGGATCGGGACTCATCTCATTCTCTCCACGCACTCCTATATAGAGATAGAAGAGCATGAGTCAATGTTCCGAATAACCAAGAGAATGATTCACAGGATGGATATTACCTCCATCACTGGTAGGATCATCGCCAGCCAGGTCCATATCAGAAGCTCGGGAAGCTGCACGCGGCTTACGGGCTAATCTCTTCCGCCTAGCAATGGGGATCGAAGATCTCGCCTGGGGAGGAGGACGGAACTCTTCATCCTGATCAACTGTGGTCCCTGAAATATCAAACCATAGTCAGTTTCAATACTTCTGGAAGATAGAAGTAAAAGATGAATTGCAAACCTCGCTCGGAAAAGCCATCATAATCTTCGGGATCCCCGCCTGAAGCCTCGTCTGTGGAATGGAATGTCCTCTGGCCCTCTTCATCAATCCGGCGAGTCTTATTCCGCGCCCTCTGTGCTCGAGCATTCTCCCGAATCCTAAGGGAGTCAAGCTGAGAAGCCTCCTCAGCCTCTATCTCTGCAATCGGCTTCACGGGAACAGTCTTGTTAGCTGCTAGTAACCACTTGCAGCTCAAGAAAGTGAGGTTCAACTGCCGATCAATACTCGGGAGACTGAACTTAGCACCAGTACAGCCAGTCACGGTCCACAACCATGCACGGAGACCGTCTACCAAACCACTATGGGTCCGAAACTGCTGACGAGGATTCCCGATGTAGAGCTGATCATAGCCAAACTGGCGAGCGAATCGGCAGGGTAGATATGGCTCTATGAAGCACTGATCCCTCACCCGAAAAGTCAGATAGCCAGGCCTGATGTTCACCAGCCAATTGAAGCAGCCAATGTCTAAGTGAGTCCGATACTCTCTTGGCCTCTCATCATCTATCAAGCACTCGCCGTACCGGCCGGAGAACTACGGAAAACAAGTGGAGAATGCCCAACACTTGTGGACCTGCAGCTGCTGTCTGACATCAAAAAATCCTCGACCCTCCCACCTGCCATTCTCAAGCAACTGTAGCAGGGGAACGGAGTGATCTGTGGCGTTCGGCACCGACATCATATCCGAGCGGTGGAGGACGAACCAGGCCATCAGATAAGCGTACGGAAGCTCCACCTTAAGAGTGGGAATCTGACCTGGAAAATCGGTCTCCTTCCGTGTGAAGGCACTAGAAAGCTGTCAAAGTCCTCGGTGAATGTCAGCTACCATCACCGGAAGAAGTGAGAGTTCTTTCTTGTAAGCAAGCTGAACTACTGGATAGAGTACCTCCAAGGGCAAGGCGTCGCCAGACTGGTATGGAACCACACACTTCTTCAACCAGATAGCAAGAAAGCCGGCAAGAAGAGTCATCGGTCGGATCGGTGTGGTCGCATGCCATAAGAAAGATCTGAACTTGGTCTTCACAGGGAAGCCACCCTCAGGACTGCTAGTGGTATAAGAACGGGCGTTAATCTTCTTCAACAGACTGTTCACCTCTGAAGGAGTAAGTGGGGCCAACTCACAAATATCCTCGCCGGAACGGTTCTCCAGGTTCTTGAACAAATAGTTCGCAAACTGCTTCAGACTCACGGAGGCCTTGGTCCTTTTTGCTAAAGGCTCAGACTGTGCTAAAGCAATGTGATAATGACAAGTGAGATCCCATAGAGTCTCATAGCGATCAGGCATGCGATCCTTCAACTGGTCTAATTCATGATTAGAGGGAAAGTACTCCTGGTATAGCATCTGTCCCATGGGCAAGCCAGAAATCCTGTGCATCTCGTGGAGAGCCAAGCCCAACTCCCCCTGCCGGGTCAAAAAAGTGTTCGAGTCTGGATTATATAGCTCGAACAAAGCACAGAAATGTCTCAAACTGACAGGCAAGCCATACATGGTGGCACGAACAGCTGCATACAAACCGCAAGCGTGCAACTCCTCGCTCCATCGGCTCAAGACATATGTCGTCATGCGACTCCACCAAGACTTGTCCAAAGAGTGGACCCAACCATAAATCCTGTGACGAGTCACAGGCATCTCCCGTCCTAGGATAGCGAGGCGATTCCTTAAGGTCGAGGCAGTGACGAGAAACTCGTTACGTGGTGGTGCATCTAGTCCCAACACTCCGGGATGCAATCCGGTGATATGACTCCTGCTCGAGCCAGGAGCTGCCTGATGTGTGATGTAGCCGCAATGGACGCTCTCATGATCCTCCGTCAAGCGCCACGACATCTCCCGTGTCACAGCCTGACGCCTGAGCTCAGTCAATGAGCGATGCCGAGGAATCTCCGGCAAGTATAGGAAGCCACTGCCGGTCCTATGGAGCCACTGCTCAGCATCAATGAATACGGCTTCTGGGTCATCGACAGAATCACCAAATAGGAAATCGCTCTTCCGAAGAGGCTGAGTAGAGCTGGCATCCTTCACAAAAGGCGCATCTGTGATCAGCTGACGAATAGCCCGATGACCACCTTCCCTCACCACTTGGGCAACCTCAGTCGACGTGCCCGAAGCAAACTGAGGAGTAGCTGGAATAGGGGAAGGATCGTCGGAGGTCGAGTAATACTCGCCACGACGCCCACAGACTGTGTGGGACGAGAATGATCCAGAAGGGTACCCCACTGCAAAATAGACAGTTAAACACTGGTTAGTCTCGATTATAAAAGGAAATTGAACTCATCTTACAAATAGTTAAGGTAGAGTCATTGCCTTATAAAGGGTGAGACGATTTGGCCACATTGTGCAACTAAAACACAGGGTATGTCGACAACATATCCCTGCCTTATAAAGCGCAATGTAGCGTCAAATCGCCCCCTTTAATTTTGAGATATGGTTTTGACCAAGCAAAACATATCTTTGAAGCGTCGATCCTCACTAACGAGAATCAAGGCTCTTCTCGATTGCCTCCCTAAGGAGAACAACGTGGGGTAAAAATGAACCAATTTGCAAATTTTCAAGAAAAGAGGGGTTAATTTGCAAAATGCCCAAATATGCCGAAAGCGTCGATCCTCACCAACGAGAATCAAGGCTCTTCCCGATTGCCTCGCCAAGGAGAACAACGTGGGGTAAAAAAAGACCAGTTTGTAAATTTACAAGAAAATAGGGATTAATTTGTAAATTTCCAAATACTGCCAAAAATAGCTCACCAGCATAGGAGGGAGGCGCGCCATCAGCCAACATAGCAGGGGAACGACCTCTCGAAGGACGCGACATGACAAGCTGCAAAATAAATTAAAAGAGGTCAGATCTAGAAAAAAAAGATCACTTTTTTATCAGATCTACCCCCCTGAAAGATTAACTCGAGGCGCCATATCATAGTTTTAACCCCCACACACGATCCCACAAGTACATAAATTAAATTGAGCATGAAAAAGATCAAAATTGTGGAGGATTTACCTGAAGAAAGGCTCAAGATCCAATAAAGATGAGGTCTTTTAGGAAACTTTCATCACGCGCTCGAGGGGCCTGAGAGGGATTTTAAAGAATGGCTTTTTGAGGGATTTTTCAGTCCAAGATCCAAAGGAACCCTAGATCTAGGACAAATATCAAGATTTGAAGACGAAAGAGTGCTCGAGGGAAGAAAAAAATCAAAAAAGGGGAGATAGGGGGGCCGGCCCTAGAAAAAGAGAAGGAAAAGAAGAAAAAGAAGGAAAAAGGGACCCTTTTATAGGTTGGGCCAAGTTGAACCGGACCGGACCAAGTTGAACCGAACCAGACCAGTCCAAATTAGTTCAAAAGAGGCCGAATCAAGCGTCAAAACGACTTCAAATCAACTGAGGGTCCCATCCTTGGTTTATTCCTGTCTCTCCCACACATTCGGAAGGAACGAAAGAAATCTTTTGAGCCAAATTACTGCCTTTTTTGGCTCATTTTCAAGCCGGTTCAGCTTATTTTGAGCACGGAAATACTCCAATAAGGTATACGAGTATAAACTATTCCCCATTTTTTTATTGAGAAGTTCCTGGAGAATATTTTTCTAAAAATATTCTTAAGGATAACTCAATAACACGACGCCGGACAACGCGTCGCAAATAAAGACTCAACAATCGAGGGATTAGTTGTATGTCGAACCAACAAACACGAGCTAAAGATTGGAAAATCAGGAATCGACTTCAAGTTCAAATTCCGACGACGGTCAGACAATAAATGCAGCGCCGGAATCCTTACAAGCATTCGACGAAGCACCAAATAGCCTGAAGGAGTGAAGGAATACAGAACAAAAGTCGTTCCAGGTCCCGTTACACCGACAAGGGGTAGGGGCAATCATATCCAAAGTATTCCAGACTCTTCTATAAAAGAATGAGGCTGGAACACTTTGGAGGGGGTATCTGTAGGCGTATAAAATTGCCTATAGGTCCCTTAACATGGCTCGGCACGATGATTCGACAAATCAACGGACGTTCGAGCGACGAGACGATGAGACACGCAAGCAACGGAATACGTTCGCGTGTGGAACCAAACCAACGGTTCGGAATGTTAACGAGTAGTCCAACAACAAAACGGACTTGAACTCAAACACCGAGGTGGGAATACTGCCAAATAAAGACCTAGGCTATCAAATCAAAGTCCGGACAAATCAAATGAAGAACCGAAAGACGGAAAACACCGGAAAACGACAAAACGGAACACACCCGGGGACTCGGCCTAAACCGA
>BQKN01037631.1:513-15909 GCA_022839385.1 Asparagus kiusianus
CCTCGTCAAAAGGGCCCGTTCAACTCTGAAGGAACGGATACAGAGGCGAAAGGAGAAAGCCGCCCGCGCTCGTGCTCTACGACAACAAGCGCAGGGAATCAAAAAGGAGTTGGTGTCTGAAAAACCACCAAAGGATCGCAAAGTTTGGATGCCGAAGGCACCGCAAGCATCTGTTCCAGGCCCGTCTACTGCATCAACGGTAAAGCCCTGGGTTAGCCCAGATTTGTCTAAGTTCAAAGTCACCATGGCAGATCGCCTTGGTCCCTCGGTCGATCATCGAGGCAAAAAACCAGTTGAAGAAAGTCCAAGTCAAGCAAGCAAACCCTTGGTGGTTTCCTACACAGGGGGTCGTAAACACCCTCCTGTCAGAACTAATCCAGTCCAAAACGAAAGAGTACCAGTTCATTCTCGTCTAGGACCCGTGAAGACTCCACTCCCGCAAGGGGGTGTATTTAAAAACTTAACCTTGGATCGCTCAGAAACGACAAATAATCGTATTGTGCATGTTAACAAGGTTCCCAAACCAAAGATAGGTTGCTCAAATCACGGCAGTGATGAGCTGTACTATCGGAACAGTAAATCAAAGAAAAGGAATGTCCGAGAAGACGAATCGCATTGCGCATGCGAGAGACTCATCAAGGCAATGTTGACGGAATGCGGTTGCTCACAAACTCAAAAACGAGTTTCTGTGTTTCAAAGACTTTCAAATGAAGCGTCAAAATCCAAAATAAGACGTTTCAACCAGAGAAAGCCTGCAAGGCGACAAGATGAATTCCCTGAGGTCACCATTAATATGACCGGCAGAGGAAAGCAACAGTTAGTCAACCCGGACCCTGATTTCTCTTCGGAAGGAAGAGTTGAGCGGGGTCTTTCTCAAAGAATGAAGCGGTTGCAACGGAGGGCCAACCGACGCCGAGACTACAAGAGGATGCACGAAGGTTTATCGTCAGAAGAAGAACTATCAGATACCTGTTCTGCGGTCGCTTCGGACGATACCGCATCCAGTGTGGGACGAGTGAGAGAATCATTCGCCATCACGCCGGACCAGTTAGCTCAGATACTGCAGGAAGCGTTGGCCAAACAACGCGAAGAGATCAGAGCTGAGATCAGAACGGAGATGGAGTTGACAATGCAGCAGGTGCGAGATTTGCAGGTTCAACAAAGTCAACCAGAATCAAGCCAAAAAGCAGAATCCAGCAAACGCAATGCCAAATCTATACAAATAGCTGAGGGCGACGACAAAGAAGACGAGACTATCTTCGACGATCCTCCTCCTGATAAAGATAATTCTGGGAGCGGTCCGGTCAAGTCAACCGCTCAAGCTCTCTTGAAGAAGAGCGAGGAAGAAGATAAGAAGATGCAGGACCTCGAGAGTAAAGTTAATGCTCTAATGACGGCCCAGGAAGTGAAGAAAACGGGCATTCCGTGCCCGTATCCGAGGGAGTGGGATCTAATTCCTTATCCCCCTAAATTTAATTTGATTAACTTTACTCCTTTTAATGGCAGTGGTTCACCAACTCAGCACTTGATTTATTTCAAGTCGCATCTCGGCGCAATATCAGGGAATGAAGCCCTGATGGTACGGTCATTCGTAGGAACCCTGCGCGGGCCTGCCTTCGATTGGTACCGACGCCTGAAACCCGGAAGCATCAATAGCTGGGGAGATATGGAAGAACTGTTCCTCACTAATTTCTTCGATGACGACACGGAGGTGTCCATTGGCTCGTTGTTGGACGAGAAGCAGAAGAACGGGGAATCAGTTGACGTCTTTGTCAAACGGTTCCGAAACAAAGCGGTGAACTGCAGAGATCCACTCACCGAAGAATTCATCCTGCAGACATGTCACAACAATCTGTCTCTGGATGTACTGGAGATAATGGGGGTTGTACCCTCTAAGACCTGGAAGGAGTTGAAGGTTAGAGGTGAACAGGCTGAACGATTTCTCAAAAGAAGGAATTTGGAAAGGGGTCAGCCATCAAACAATAATCAAAACCAGAAACAGAACTTCAATCCTCGAGGCAGGGGAAGAGGGTCAGGAGCCGCTGTCGACGCGCATCAGACGTCACAACAGCCGCCTCAACAGCAGCCGCAGCAGTCGTCATTCCAGCTGGCGCCAAACCAGAATCAGCAGCCTCAGAAACAGTTTAAGCCTTCTGAGCCCAGGTTTCCAAAGGAGTATTCATTCAAAGATGATGAAGTGCCAGTCATCTTCAAATATCTGTTGGATAATAACAAGATTAAGCTTCCACCGGTCACAAACCAAGAGGAAGCGAAGAAAACCAATGACCCGAAATACTGTGCGTATCATAGGAGGGTCCACCATCCCACTAAGGCGTGTTATGTCTTGAAAGACAAGATACAGACCTTGATTGATGTTGGTATTGTGACCCCGAAGCCAAAGGAGAAGAAGGTGGGCGCCAACGCGGTCTCTATTAGCTTCGGATCAGTTCCATTATCCTGGTTTCAAGCCGAATCAGTGTCAGAGGTCAAGATGCAAACCATCAACGATGACCCTCATGGACAGCGCCAAAAAGGGTTAGTATCACATACGGCCCCTAACGGCGAAATCCTTTGGGTTCATCCGGATCTGCTCGAAGACGAACAGTGGACGACATCCACGTCGAAGAAGAGGTCAAAAGGCAAGAGAAAGGAAAAGTCTTGTTACGGAGCCTCGGCGATTCCTGAGAAGAACGATGAGGAGATAGCAGCTCTACCACTTTCTGATGAAGAACAGGAAGTTTTCGCAACAAGAGGTGGAAATGAATATCATTACCAGTATCCTGAAGCTTCTAATTCTAATGGTAAAACTCTAGCAGAACTGGGGGTGGATACGACCCCACCCGTAGCAACCGAGAGACCTCAGAGAGTTGTTA
Source organism: Asparagus kiusianus (assembly GCA_022839385.1). NCBI lineage: Eukaryota > Viridiplantae > Streptophyta > Magnoliopsida > Asparagales > Asparagaceae > Asparagus > Asparagus kiusianus. The sequence goes on from BQKN01037631.1 coordinate 3,387, forward strand.
AGCAGAAAGAAAAGGAACCTCAACCCAAAGAAGTTCAAATTCCGAAGCAGTCTCGTTTCAGTAAACCAATTGGACGAGACAAACCGGAAAGTTCAAATGCCCCATACCGCTTCGATGTCATGACTCAGTTAGCCAATATCCCAGCAAGGATCACGCTGTACGAGTTATTGCGCCTCTCGAAGGAAACCAGGATAGCTTTACAAGAAGCCTTAGCTGATTCTGAGGTATTCCTCACTCAGATTAAACCAATGCCTGAAGAGCCAGAGTCGTCAGTGCAGCATTGTAATCTGGCAGCCACTAAATTCCCTTGCATCGCTTTCACAAAGGAAGATATGCAAGTCAGGAACTCAAAGCATGATAGACCGCTATACTTTACTGGATATATCGGTTCGAGCATGGTCAACCGGATTCAAGTCGATCCGGGTTCCGCTGTTAGCATCATGCCACTCCGGTTGATGTACCACCTCGGGATTCCCGCCAGCAAGTTAGCCTCAACGGGAACTGTCATTTATGGATTTAACACTAGCGGATCAAGACCGTTAGGAAAAATCCGGGTGAAGTGTCAACTCGGAGATTTGAAGTCTGAGGTCACATGCTATGTGATTGATGCAGAAACTTCCTATAATTTACTGTTGGGTCGTCCATGGATCCACGGTAATCTTATAGTTCCCTCCACCCTCCATCAGTGTTTGAAATATGTCGACGCTAATGAGGAGGTTAAGACGGTGGTCGCGGATAAGCAACCATTCAAGGGGTTAGAAAACTATTTTACTGACTCCCTTCTATATGGTGCTGAGTCCGAAACTGAACCATCGGCCCATGGTACGGACAGCGGAGATGAAGCTGATACCGAAGCCGGGCTCGATTATAGTGAAGGTCTTGTATTAAATGACATTGAACCTCTTGTAATCGATCTTGACGGTGATGAATCGTCGGACGAAAGTTGTAACTGGCAACTTGCCGATGAAATAATAAAAAATGATTTAGAGTATTCGCCTTGTCTTAATGACGTAATGCAGGAATTGTATGATAATCCTAATCTACACATGCCAATTCGTTCGTCCTGCACGGCGACGAAATATCTGCAAAATTCAGCTGGGACAACGGTGATCCTACCTGCAAAGACAGGGGGTAAGAAGGAAATAATCTTTGGGAAAGGAAATCCATCCCCAACTCCTAATCTTTTCTTGGATAGCAATTCAGATGATGAAAAGCCTGGATGGCATTTCTCTCGGTATAGTTGGCAAGCTAATGATTACATGGAGAGACAAGGCTATGATCTTTCGCTTGGTGAAGGTCTTCATTTTGGTCAAGGAGTTAGGGTTCCACCCCGTTCTACTTATGTACCAAAAGGAAAACCGGATAATTATTATAGTCATAATAGAGGTCTAGGTTATAATTCGTCATCTGATGACGAAGATTGCCAACAGATCATTAGCCAATTGATAAATGGAAGCGGGCATTCATCCGACACTTCAATGTGGGACTCTGACACAAGCATCGGAGAGAGATTCAAAGCCCTAATGTCGAACATGGCGACAGTCGATCCTTCTACAACTGAAGAGGACGATCAATTACCTATTTGGGAAGACCCATGGACACATTACATGAATATCCAATATGGCGACCGATTCGAACAAAGAGAACCTCCTACTGAGGATAAAGTGGTCCAAATTAATATGGGTGACGAAACTAATCCGAAACCTATATTTATCAGTGGTGACCTTCCACCAGATGAGAAAGAAGAGTTAATCGCCCTCATTAGAGAGTATATCGACGTCTTTGCTTGGAATTACGAAGATATGCCGGGACTCGATCCGAACGTAGCAATGCACGCCCTCAACATAAAGTCGGATGTCAAACCTGTCAAACAACAACAAAGACGGTTTCGTCCGCAAATTATGGAAGCGATAGAAGCTGAAGTCAAGAAGTTGATCGACTCAGGTTTTATCAGAGAAGAACAACATCCTGAATGGCTAGCTAACATTGTTCCAGTTCTTAAAAAGACCGGAAAGATCAGAATCTGTATTGATTTCAGAGATCTGAATGCCGCCTGTCCTAAAGATGACTTCCCACTACCAATTACGGACGTCATTATTGACAATACTTGCGGATTCGAGAGAATGTCATTTATGGATGGTTTCTCGGGATATAATCAAATCAAGATGCACCCAGACGATGAAAAGCATACAGCATTCAGAACACCCATGGGGGTCTTTTGCTATACGGTTATGCCTTTTGGTTTAAAAAATGCTGGCGCCACGTACCAACGAGCCATGACGCAAATCTTTCAAGAACATCTGCGGAAGACCGTTGAATGCTATGTTGATGATTTGGTCGTTAAGAGTCGTGATAAAAAAGGTCACATTAATGATCTGAAGACGATGTTTGATCTGATGAGAACTCATCAACTAAAGATGAACCCGACTAAATCCTTCTTAGGAATGTCGAGCGGTAAATTTCTCGGATTCGTCGTCACCACAAAAGGTATTCATATTGATCCTGACAAAGTGAAGGCGATAAATGAGCTGCAACCCCCGAGAAATCTTAAAGAACTCAGAGGATTGCAGGGTCGATTGGCATATATCCGTCGGTTTATATCAAATCTGTCCGGAAAATGTCAACCATTCTCTAAACTCGCAAAGAAAGGCGTGTCGTTCATTTGGGATGAAGCATGTCAGAAGGCGTTCGAAGATATTAAAACATATCTAGCGAACCCACCTATTCTCGTTGCACCGAAATCGGGCAGACCGTTTTTGATTTATGTCAAAGCGACGAGCCATTCGTTAAGTGCATTACTAGCACAAGACGACGATAACGGTCACGAACAAGCGGTATATTACTTGAGTCGCACATTGGTAGGAGCTGAATCCCGTTATCCAATGATCGAGAAGGAATGCCTTGCATTGGTATTTGCCGTCCAGAAAATGCGACACTATTTAGTGGGGCAGACGATTTATGTCATCTCCAACATAAATCCGGTCCGCGTATTCATGACCCAGCCGGCTTCTATGAATTGGCGTTTAGCCAGATGGGCTCTACTTTTATCGCAATATGACTTGTACTTTAAGCAACAAAAATCGGTTAAAGGACGAGCTATTTGCGATCTTCTGGCGGAAAATCCTACAAAAGATATAGTCGAATTGTATGACGATCTGCCAGATGAAACTCACGAAGTTAATACTACCTCACATCAACAAGTGTGGCAGTTATACTTCGATGGGGCTTCTCGCGCAACCAATGTGGCAAGCGCACCCGGATGTTCTAAAATCTCCTCAGGAGTGGGGGTCGTTTTAGTGTCCCCGGAAAAGCATGTCTTGCCTAGAGCATACTCGTTGACCGGACCATGTTCTAATAATGTGGCCGAGTACAATGCGTTAATAATTGGACTCAATTTTGCCAAAGAGCTGGGGGTCGAATACCTCGAAGCCTTTGGAGATTCTCAACTGGTAGTTAATCAAGTACGAGGAGAGTATGAAGTCAGAAGTCCAGACCTGATCCCATACCATCAGGTTGCCATTGAGATGGCAAACTCGTTTGAAGGATTTTTCATCGAGTACGTTCCACGTCTCCAAAACGCGTATGCAGACGCATTGGCGGCATTGTCAGTATCATTGGCTCAACCTCCCGAAACAGAGCAATTGATTACAGTGAGGACTCACCAGCTTATCGTTCCAATTTATGACTTGGATGTTAAAGAAGCATGTTCCACAGCAGTTGAACCCGAAGTTCGAGACTGGCGTTTTCCCATTATCGACTACGTCCTACATGGTATACTACCTGAAGATGTAAGAGAAAAGGAATCAATTCGGCGAAGAGCGCCGAGATTTTACTACAACGCCACGACGCAAATGTTATATCGACGAGCATACGATGGTCTTTTACTCCGTTGCTTATCCGGTAAAGAAGCGGAACAAGCGCTTAAAGAGGCACATAACGGGATATGCGGTGCACATCAACCCGGTCCTAAGCTCTGTGATCGACTTAGAAGAATCGGGTATTATTGGCCAACTATGGTGAAAGACGCAGTCGATTATGCACGGCGATGTGAAGTGTGTCAGTTACATGCGAACTATATGCACCAACCCCCCGAGTATTTACACCCATCGGCAACATCATGGCCATTCGAAACTTGGGGAATGGATATCGTAGGTCCTATCTTCCCACCATCGGTTAAAGGGGACCGCTTCATTTTGGCAATCACCGATTACTTCTCGAAATGGGCAGAAGCAGTTCCACTTAGAGAAATAAAGACGAGTGATGTTATCAAGTTTATCAAACACCATATTATATATCGGTTTGGTGTTCCAAGGCGAATAGTGCATGATAATGGTCCTCAATTCGTCAGCAACGCATTCATCAAGTTCTGCGGCAAATTTGGGATTAAAGACGTTTCATCGACGGCTTATAACCCTACGGCTAATGGATTGGCTGAAGCTTTTAATAAAACCATTATCAAAATCTTGGCAAAATTGGTGAAAACCAACAAACGAGATTGGGACGACAAACTCGGTGAAGCTCTATGGGCTTACCGCACAACTGTCCGTACACCAACCGGAACAACACCATATGCATTAACATATGGATGTGAAGCCGTTCTCCCATTGGAAATACAGATTCCTTCCCTCCGTATCGCTCTCGCAACGGGAATGACAACGGAAGAACATCATCAGAAACGTCTCGAGGAATTAGAGATGTTAGATGAGAAGCGCTTGGAAGCTCAACAGCAGATCGAGTTTTATCAAGCTAGAATTTCTCGGACTTTTGATAAAAGGGTCCGACGACGAAGTTTCAAAGAAGGAGATCTAGTTCTTGCTGTGCGAAGACCTATGATTCTTACTTCTAAGAAGAAAGGAAAATTTGAGCCCAAATGGGAAGGACCGTTTGTAATAGAAACAGTCTATTCAAACGGTGCATATCGCTTGGTTACTCAGGATGGCAACAAATTAATGATGCCAATAAATGGAAAGTTCCTAAAAAAGTATTACCCATAATACTTTCAGGATAACCTATGTAAAACGGAAAGTTCCTAGAGAGTCCTGTACAGGATATTTCAGGATAATCTGTTACCAGTTGATTACCATAAATGGAAAATGATCATGTGACTAATGCATTCTTATTACTCTTGTTGAGACGAGATTAATAACATTTAATCTTTCCTCACAAAACCCATTAACGCAATCATGAAAAAGAAAATTCGATGATCCGTAATTCCGTATCATGAAACCTCCACCGATCAGATCAACCAAAAATCGTCGGTCTGTATCAGTTGACATGTCACTTCATGTCAAATTCTTATGTCTGAAACCACAATTTCCCACTAAGTAGTTTGTACAAATCAACAAACTCATTGTTATTTGTACCCTACTCCTTTTTCTCTTTTGGTCAAACCTTCTTATAGTTAGGACCAAAGCCAAAATCCCCTCTCGATTCGTTCCATGAACGAGAGGTCCACAAACTGAATAATCAAACCTTATGACAGTTAGGGTTATTCAAACCAATTCGGATTCTTTAAGTGGAGATCCCACTTTGAGTTTCCTTTGCATCAGGAGATAGAATATAAAATTCTTCCTCTCCGATTATGGGTTTATCTCTACCAACAAACAAGAGACCAGGAGATAGAATATAAAATTCTTCCTCTCCGATTTTGGGTTTATCTCTACCAACAAACAAGAGACCAGGAGTTGGGATATGAAATTATCCCCCTCCATTTCTGGGTTTATCTCTACCAACAAACAAGAGACAGGGAAATGGAATATGAAATTGTTCCCTTCCAATTTTGGGTTTTTCTCTACCAACAAACAAGAGACTCTGAACTAGAATATCCAAGTTCTTTCTTCACAAGCTTAGATTCGTTTTCATAACAAAGAGAACGTAATCTATCCACATTTTAAAATCCATGTCACATACACATGGGGGATGTTATCTCTATCCCTTATTAGAGATAAGCCTACATCTAACACATGTAGCCTACACATTCAATGTTATAGTTTAAAGTCTAAAAGAGTTTAAGTCTTTTAGCCCAACGTTATATGTGAAACGGACTTAGATAATTCACATACTAGCCCGATTCAAACGGTATCGGTAAAGGCATATCAAATCCGTTGATGGCTGAGGATTTGCCAAAAATCCTATAAGTATTGTGGTTATTTATTCTAAACAAGAATGAGTAATCATAATGAAATCTTAATAAGCAAAAAAGATTCAATATAATGACCAAGAGTATTCAGATAAAACTACAAAAATATACGTTCTCCAATTACAAAAGCTTATATTGACTAATCTGATTTTCAAGTTTTGACAGCTCTAATGCATAAGCCTGTTCAAGCTCAGCCGCCAATTTGATTTTAAAGGCTTCTTCGTCAACATTAAGAAGCGCGGCGACTTCTTGTTCCTTTTCAGCAAGTATTTTATCTTGAAGATTCAGCTGTTGTAACAGTTTTTCTTCAACCTGAATTTCCTGCGTCAACTCGGACTCCAAGACCTCATGAGCGTCTTTGGCCATTGCAAGTTCTTCCTCTAAGCGAGCTATTTCCGTTCGACTCGATTCTAAATCCCGGCGTAGATTAACCTTGGCTTGTGTTCTTTTGCTAACGCTCACCTTAAGTTGATCACTTTGGGCTCTTAACTTTTGGAGTTCAGAGTTGGCCATTTTCTGGGAGTCACGCCAAGCTTGCAACCTGGATTCCATGTGAGAAGCGATATAGGAGGGTAGGCCTTTAGCGCGAAGAGCTTGTAGAAATTCAATATGTCGCTTCAAATCAACCAAATAAGCGTTGATCGAATCGGCTAATTCATTATACCCTTCTTCTCTGAATCCTGATATGAAACGCTCAAGAGATTTTCTGTAACTCTCAAAGTACGAGCCTTTGAAGAGGATACGATCGACCATAGAGTTCAAAAAAGGGATGAAGCCTTGGAGATTGGAACAGAGGACAGCCTTGCACGGATCATCGTCGGCCAATAACGTTTGTATTTGATTTGATAATGATGAAGGAACTGCGATGAAGGCAAATAAATCAGTACAGAACATATGTATGTATACAAGACCACAGGATGAAGCTTACCAAGTTCAACGGAAAAGCCTTCAATACGACTTGGTTCACCCAAGAATGGTAGTCCGGATTCCTGAACAACCAAGGTTGATTCAAGAACGATAGCTGTTGATGCACCCGCTATATCAGATGGTTTTTTAACTAAAGCCTCAGAAAACGGCGGGTCCAAGCTAAGAGGTTCCTTAGGAGGGGATTCTACAAATAAAAGGATTACGATGATTATAACGGAAAGATAATCCGAAATTTGAAACTAGTTATGGAAAAAACTTACCAGCTCTAGGTACAACATTAGCCGACGTACCAACTTCTTCAGTTGGTCTTGCTTTTGTTGCGACTGGACTAATCTGGGGAGTGACGGTGACCTCTATCATCATAGGGTCCATAGGAGTACGAGGTTGAGATTCAAGAACTGATGATTGCAAATCAACCTCAGTTCCTGCCCATGGCACGAGCTCACGATCCCCTGGCTGATCAGTCGCTCCAGTGACTGTAGTTGTATCAGTTTCGACGGCTGGTCCTATAATTCAAACATTTATGCGATTAATCAAGTCAGAAAATGTAAAATAAGGAGCTTACAGAACAGAAATCTTACTCTCAGAAGGACCTGCTTCTGTTAAATTAGCGCCAACCGTTGATTCTGTAGCCGCACCAGTGTCTTTCCCGAACAACAAATCGGAAATTTCTTGATGATCGTCCTCTGAAATATCGATATGATAATCGAAATCAGTGAAGTCGTCAATTTTAGGAGTATGGGCGATTCCCCCTTCTGTTGGCTCGCTCGTTACGACATCTACGGGATACATTGAGTTGTGAATAACATATGAATACAGATGAACTTGCTCAAGATGCAGATTAATTTTACCTTTGTTCGTTGGGATAAGTTCAGGAGCCTCGCTACTTGCGCCAACTTCTTTTAGTTTAGCTAAAAGAATAGAAAGCGCACGAGTCATTAAAGGAGGCACACGGCACGACTCATTCATTTCTCGGATTTCTCTTCCGAGAGGAGAAAGATCAATACCTGTGTCCGTAGCAGATGGATCCATGTCAGGAGGTGGTGGAATACCAGCTGGTCCTTCTCTCAGAGCATCCTCCATTTGCTGGACAAAACTGGTCTCCTCGGTTTCCATACCTCCGGGAGAAGCAGCATCAACTCGCAGTTCTCCTTCTTCTCGACTCCCTACAGAAATTGAACATGAAATAAGCTTGAACATAAAAATTGTAGGGACGATAAAAACAAATAGTTACCTTGCGCATCTGAAGAAGCACTGTGAGCAGACGTCTCCTCTACAGCCGGAAGACGAACACGGGGTTTGGAGGCGGATTTCTTCTGCCTTTTCGATGGACGCCCTTTATCCTTAACTTCAGACCCTTCATGACGATGTTTAGTGCGTAATTCAGCTTTGGGAGAGGCTTGAGTTTGAGTTTGAGCAGAAGGTCGGGATCTTGGTCGACGAGCAAGAGGCACTTCATCTTCTTCATCCTCTTCATCCCCGCTGAGGACTTCCACTGTCATCTTATTTGGATAAGTCATAACGACTCTTTCTTTCCTTTTTCTCGGAGCATCCGTTGGTTGAGCAGACGCAGCAGATGGACGCACAAGTCCCCTCTCAAAGAAAGAATCGGGAAGACCAGCTCTTTCATCAGAACTTGAGTTAGTCTCACCCGCCTCTTCAGAAGTCTCCGTCTCCTCAGAGTCGAATTCTTCTTCACTACCAGCCGAGTGAGCCGGTTCTTTTCCCTTCTTCGACGATTCGGCAGCCTCTTTCTTTTGAGGTAAAGGCATACTGTCACGCGTCATTCTGCTTGAACGCCGTGGAGCTGTCTCTTCTGGCTCAGGCATGCTTCGGTATTGGGTGACAATATTAGCAGCAAGCAACCATTTACAAAATAAAAATGTCATCCGTAGAGGTGGTATTTCCAAGGGGAGATCGAACTCGGCGTTTGTACAACCGGCGATACTCCAGAACCAAGCTCTCGCTCCGTCGATAAGTCCTCCACGGAAGCTTAAGTGACGATTCGGGTTGCCGACATATATTTGGTCATAGCCGAATTGACGAGCAAACCGGCATGGAAGATAGGGTTCAATTAGACAAGTATCTCTCACCCTGAACAATAGGTAACCGGGTCGAATATTCATCAACCATCTGAAGCACCCAATATCCAAGACGGTGCGATTCTGCCTTGGATCCTCAGCATCCAATAAAGTGGCGTTGTAGGTACCAGAGAACTGAGGGAAACAAGGATAGAATTCCCAACACTTGTGAATTCTGAACTGAATCGTAATATCCGGCTCTCTATGTTTAATCCATTTGCAAGCTTCAAGGTTCTGCAACAGAGGAATGTTGGGATTTACCTCCGCCGGAGCTTCCATTAAGTCCGGTCGGTGAAGCACTAACCAGGCCATTAAGTATGTATATGGCAATTCCAGCTTTGGAACTGATAAATTGGCGGAAGGTTTCTTCTTCTCCTGAGTAAATGCAGTGATTAACTGTCGTAATCCACTGTGAATGGCAGCCATCATAGCAGGAAGCAAGGATAATTTGCGACCTGTAGCTAACTGGACGGCTGGATACAATACTTCCATTGGCATTATATCAGAGGATTGGTGGGGAACTACGCATCTCTTCAGCCACAATGCCAGGAAACCAGCCAGCAGAGCGGTAGAGCTGATTGGAACACCAGCTTGCCACAAATAAGAGCGAAATCTTGTCCCATGCGGAAACCCATCTTCTGAGTGAGAGGTATAAGTCTGGGCCTTCGTTTTCTCTAACAGCCGGTTGATTTCATCTTGACTCATTGGAGACAATCCGCATACATCCTTCGAACGGTCTTCTAGATTCTTGAATAGATAATCAGCGAACTGTTTTAAGCTGACTTGAGGAGACTTCCTCCTTGCTTTGGTGTCCATCTCAGCCGTAGCTATGTGGTAGTGGCAAGTCAACTCCCATAAAACGTCATGAGTCACAACTGACCGATCCTTTATCTTATTCAACTGATTGGTAGTTGGGAAGAACTCTTGATATGGAACATCACCCAACGGCAAGCCAGAAACCTGCATCATCTCATGCAGTGGTAGTCCGAGTTCCCCATTCTTGGTAAAGAAGGTGTTAGTATCCGGGTTGTAGATCTCGAACAGACAGAGGAAATGACCTACACTAATCTGCAGACCACTCATGGTAGCACGGATCGGAACCGCCAACCCCAATTCTGCTAATTCTCGCTCCCAACGTTTCAAAACGTAGCGAGTCATTCTGGTCCACCACCATTTCTCTCCAAAGTAATGGACCCACCCATAACATCTGAAACTCTCTTTGGGTAATACTTTCCCCGCTGCCGCTAACCGGTTCTTCACTATGTTTGCTCGTGATGTTGTTTCATTGTGGGGTATATTATCTAGTCCTAAGACACCTGGATGAAGCCCTCTTATAGAAGTTCTCTCACTTGAACCTGGAGTGGCTTCCTTTCCAATGAAACCACAATGAACGCTCTCATGATTTTCAGTTAATCTCCAGAACATTTCGCGGTTAACCGATAAATTTCTGAACTTTAATAGCGAATGGTCTCGAGGGATCGGCGGCAAATATAAGAAGGATGATCCACTTTGATGTAACCATTGTGCGGGCTTGCAGAATGCGACCCCCGGATCCTTTATGGCGTCACCAAACAAGAAATCCGGCTTTCTTATATATTTGTTATCATCTCGTTCTGAAATCAGAGGGGTGTCAGTAATTATCCGTCGCAGAATACGGCAACTACCTCGCTGAATCAGTTCTCTAGCTCCTTCACTATAATCCGGTTTAAATTGAGGAGCGGACTCTATTAAGGGTAATCCCTCATAAAGAGAATGAATAATACCACTCCGACCAGTAACCGCATCAGCAGGAATGGCAGTAGAAGGAAATTGGACTGATAAAGAAAACATACACGTAAATGGTGTGAGGATACTCCTAAAATTATGAAAAAAGCGGTATATCTTACTCTATGAGATATAATCGCTATTTCATAACAGGCGTGACGATTTGTCATCTCCCACATGTATAAAGGAAATATGCGTCGCTATACACGGACATTATAACGGCATATCAAAACCTTTTAACACATGTGGGTTGATATAAAATCGCCCCTGTATGTTCTGAAGTGTGTTTTGTCCAAGCAAAACGAACACTTTTAAGCGTCGATCCCCTCAAAGGAGGATGCCGGCTCTTCTCGAAGGTATCTCAAAGGATACAAACGAGGATCTGCATACAAATACAGGCATATATATATGAAATTGATGAAATGCAGTATTTAAAGTTGTGAAAAGATGAAAGAGGTATACCCCCATGCGAAGCGGCAGCAGGGACAGCCTCCTCAGGGGACTGAACAGTCGAATGGCTTCGAGAACCCTTGGATTTACGTGTCGACATAATGATTATGGGATCTACAATGAAATATGAGAGAAAGTTAGGGCTTTGAACACGAAATCGACAAAAATTGGGCAAATATAACCGAAGCAACACAGACAATCGCCACAGTTCAAGAAAATCAGATTTTTGAAGAAAAGGGGGGAAACAAACCTTCACAAATCCAATTGGAATCTTCACAAACGAAAACTCCACACAAATCAGAAACGCAGGGGAGAAGAAGAGGAGAAGATCTGATCGAAAATCGCCTCAGAAATCGCCAGAAATCGCGCCTAAAATCGCCCAGAAAAAACCCTAAAAAACCCTAAGTCCCGATTTTATGCTGTCTGTCTCGCTCAGCGCGACAGCAAATGCTGTCTCGCCGAGCGCGACAGCAAATGCTGTCTCGCGACAGCAAATGCTGTCTCGCCGAGCAAGACGGCAAATACCGTCGAGTTGTGTCGCTTCACGAGACAGCAAACACTTTTTTCCATAGAGATCATAAACACGGTCTCATAGCATGAAACGGCAGATATTCTCTTGATCAAAAATCAAACGCGATACAGACGGATACTCCAATGGGTACACGAGCCTAAACTGTTTCCCACACCCAATAGGAAGTTCCTGGAGAATATTAATCTGAATATTCTTAAGGATAACCTGTTGAATTTTCAATGAATGTGTCAATTCAATGGCAAGAGTTGGACCTACAAGAACAAATACCAGCTTCGATTCAAGATCTCTACAACGGTCAAGCGATAAACGCGACACTGGGAGGACATTAGCTATTCTACAAAGAACTGGATAGACTAAAGTCAGAAGAGGTCAAGAGGTTGAAACCATTTGCAAGTCCTGCTACATGATCTACTCAACCAAACATTGAAGGGATCGTAAGTAAAATCTATCTTATCCAAAGCATCCCAGACTCTTCTATAAAAGAATACGTCTGGAATACTTTGGAGGGGGTATCTGTAGGCGTCAAAAAATACTAATAGATATCCCAACGCAGAAAACCACTCAAAACTGGGAAAATAACCCAAAACTCACAATTTTTGCTGTCTCGCCAGCGAGACAGTCTTTTACTGT
>BQKN01037651.1:0-15636 GCA_022839385.1 Asparagus kiusianus
CTATTTATTATGTTACTCATATAAGCATGGCAATTGAATACTAGCGAAGAGTTGTAGGGAAAGTGAAAATCACAAGCAAGACAACTTGTGGTTATCATGAAAAAGTTATTTAAGACTAGGATTCTTATCAAACTCATTAATTCATGATAGTTATAGGCTAATTAAGAACTAATTTAATTCCAAGTTCTTTTAGGAAGCAATCCCTGAATATTTTGGAGTCAATACAAGGAGTTAGATGAAGCTTAGAAAACGTATGATACCGACACTAAGATTAGAAGAGGGTCAACTCTAAGAACATGCTAGCTAGTCTTAAGTGCTCTGTGATAGACTAGAGAATATTTGAATTAAGAAGTTTCAAAGATAATATTAATTATATAAATCATGAATATTCTAAAAGAAAAATACTTGTAAACAGGACTTTGTGCCCCTGAAATTAGATGTTAATGTTATTCAGCAACATTCTTAGCTATTCTAAGAGATCATAAAAAGTTTCATAAGAAAAATGTCATACCTACAGGACTTTTTCTTCACTAGACTTCAACTTTTTCTTGCAAATTAGTATTGTTTCATAAATGGAGTTACCATGAGGTATTGATCACAAGGATGTTCATGTGTGAATATAGTCAATACAAGGATGTTCATGTGTGAATATAGTCATAATAGTTGTGGGTGGCTCCCTGCAGGTGTTGAATAATCTAACCCTAGGTTCCACCATAATTTGAAGGAGAACAAATTTTGTATTGTTTGAGAGTGAATTTAGGGGAATTAGAGGAGACTCTCTACCTTCTAAAAGATTCCCATACATGGTAAACTTGGGTGAATGATTTCTCTTAACTTCCCTTCTCCGCTATTCTCATCAATCCAAATATGTCCTAATAAAAAATCATAAAAATAAAAAAACATGTCTTATCCCTTATTGTTAACAAGAACGGAATAAAAAGAATAATGGACTTAAAACATAAAAATTAAGTTAGCATTAAAGCTTTTAGTTAAAATTTTGAATCAAAATTTTTTCTTATTTATATTTTTGACTCACTTTACTCTTCAAAAGACTGATTATTTGCAAATAAGATCTAAAAAGTAGGGATAAAAATGTTGATATCCATAGTAAATTCAGTTATATTTATGTCAGGAAGTTAATTGTATGTGTGAGTGCATATTTGGAGGAGTTTAGGATCCCTTATTCCTCCACAGACAGTAACTGTTAGAAGATCAGAGATGATCTCTCCGATGTGTCCTCTGACATTCAAGTCAGTGATATATTAAACAAGTTTGCAAAATGTAGAATCTAGTTTTAGGGTGTTATCAAGCGTACCTTAGTATAGTGGGATTGTCCATATTTATAGAGAATTTGTGGGGGGGGGGGGGGCGGGCGCGCCATGTTGGCAATTCGATCAGGTTTGTGTAGTCAATCAGTCATACTGCACTTTATACGTGTTGGCGATTGGTTGAATAAGTTATCTTTGTGTTTAATGCAATAGTGATAGAATGGCCGAAGTGCTAGCATATGGTCCAAGGAATCATTATAACTTCGGCTCAAGACATCATAATGTCTCTAACCATACATTAAATGCGATGGCGACTGGGCGGCGAAGTATGATGCTGGCAAAGCTATTAGGTCGTCTTGTCGTTTGAGACATTCGTTAGTGAAAATCCGAGTAGAGGACATCTTATGTCTAGGACTTGGATTCTTTTAGTAGATCCTGTCTTGAAGACGTCTTTCATCTCGTACTCATGTTACGAGAGAAATCGGCGGTGCTCACACGTGAGGTCCTGAGCTAGACTTTCAGATTATTGGACCCGATCAATTAATTATGACATGTGGCTAACTCTCAAGAGCTATTTAAACTTGGTAATTCTCATGATATAACTAGTTACATAGTAGCTTGCAGTTAGAGTTGTAAATGAAAATTATGCTGCAAACATTTTTACACAAAACAAGCACTTGCAATTACTACATCTACAATTAGAGATAGTATATTTTTTCCTTTTCAAAATGGGATTAAGCAACTGTACCCACAATATAATGCAATAATAGTTACAACTGTAATCGCATATAATTAACTGGCACTTACATTTACAATCTCATAGAACCAAACATATTTTATAATTTCGGCAACAACTTTTTTCTCTCAAACTCATATAATATATTTCATTTTGTGTGAACTATGTTAAGATTGTGTGCAGCTGCTATGTTGGACCATTTTGAACGTGGGCGGTGAGAATTGAAGAGGAAACCCGGCCAGTAAACCTCGTTTCTCTGCCATAAAAATACCTCCCAAAGACTTAAGACTAATAAAATTTCCACCTATATAAAATAACCAAGATAATTAGTTACTACTATAAGAAACTTGATTAATGGAAACAAAGCTAAGCACGAAAAATTTCACAAAATCCTCTAAACTTTATAAATCATATATAGAAAATCCTTCAGAATTTTCAAAATTCTACTGACCCCTAACGTACTAGAAAATCACATAAACAATGCTAGAGACAGACTAATAAGTAATAATTATGAAAAATAGACACTGACAACCAAAATTTTTAGATGAAGAGTATTCACGTCGGAGAACATGATACAGAAACCATGCTTATGTTTTAAACTTAATTTTATTCTACATATTAATGTCATTTAAGAGATTTTTCAATAGTTCTGAACGATTGAGTACAATAAATTCACCTTTGCTTTAGCATTCACATAATCAACAAAGGTTAGTTACTACCCTATTGTAGGCTGTCTAAAAATCACAATAGATAGCTGATCCCCCATCAAACACCGATGATGAAAGTTACAATCTGATACTTTCACACCCTAAAACAGTCAAGGCAAAGATCACTCAACAATGGTCTTTACAATGCTCTACAGAAGAAGTTATAAGTCATTAGCTCATTCTAAAACGCGGAATTCACCTTCGCGTTTCAGTTCTTGAAACACAGGCGACCCCCGCGCTTCCAACCCTCAACAAACAAAACGCGGACGATCCTCGCGTTTTTCAACATCTAGCGGGCGACCCTCGTGTTTTTCAACATCCAGCGGGAGACCCTCGCATTTTTCAACATTCAGCGGGTGCCCAACTTCGCATCTCCAGTCTAAAACGCGGAGTTAGGGTCCTGAACGTCAACTTGGGCGTTGTTTGACTCATTCAACATGAGCTGAACGGTTCCAAAACCATTTCCCATGATTTGGGGGCGGTTACACCCCATTTAGAAGTGATTTAAGGGGCGGTTACACCCCCTTAATCCTCTACAAAAACGAGAAAACTCAACTGAGTTCGGGGCTTCTTTTCGGCTGGGTTTTTGGATCTTAGACTTGGCAGCGAAGAGGAGATCTTCGGCTTGGCAACGAAGGGAAGATCGACGTTCATCCTTCAGTAACGTTTGACAACAGAGAGCTTTCATCCTTGGCTATAAACCGATTTCGGTTAAATCAACTCTTTCATAGAGTTTCAAACTCGTTCAGAGTTATCAACTCGTCCAGAGTTCTAAAATTTGCTTTGCAAGTTCTCCACAACGTCAAATCGTGAAGAGAAAACCACGTTCCAGTGAATCAAGACGTTCGGATCGTCAACGAGAAGCAAACTCGACGCGATCATTCGAGGGAGGTATCTCATCACCACCGTGAAGAGCCCAGAATTAAACAAAGGAGAGAATCCAGATCATTCTTCTCTCTTTTGTAATCAGGAAATCCAATTGTAATCGAGATTGAGAGGGTTGTAATCATTCCTTTTCTAAACAGTTAGAGAGAATAAATCAAATACGATTCTTTCATTATTTTTCTTATTACAAATTTTCCACCAAACACCTATATATAATTAATTAAAACAAGCTAATGATATACTAAATATACAGGAACGATTATGCATTGGGACAATGATAAATGGGACGCTTCGAGAACAGGCAATTCAGAAGGCGATATGAACAGGCAGTGCGAGACCCGAAGTAGCGTCTAGTCACCATCAATTGAGGTAACAACATCTTCATTACTCCATCATCCTTCACCTCTCCTCCTCCAATACCACTAAAAAACCCCTCCTTGCTCATTCCCCCACCGCTTAGCAAAACCCTTCTCTGCCCTCTATTCATTTTGTCACTCAAATCAACCCCTCCTCCCTTTTCTCATCCTTTGTAGCCTCTTCAAGGGACATCCATTTATTCCATCTAATCCGCCCATCTATATTTCTCAAAAGGGAATCCTTCCGCTCCCTAACGAAGGTTGGACCAAAGTAATCAACAAGAAGAAGTAGCGGAGATCCAACCTCCTCTCGGTTCAAAAAAAATCTTCCTCCCTCCTCAAACCCAAAAGGTGTTTTGTTTGCAGAGATTGATCACATATGGCGAAATCTTGCAACCTTGGAGACTTCAAATGCTTTGCATGCAATAGCATAGGTCATACCTCCGTTTGTTGCCCTAATAACAAAAGTCTGCTTCTCCCATCCATCATCCCTCCTCCCTCTGAACCTCCTCCTTTGTTTATCCTGTCGATCACTCTTCCTAAATCGGTAATTGACAACATGGAGGCCTTCTCGTGCTTTGGCTTCTTCACCCTTCAAGTGGAGAATCCTACTTTTGAAGAGTTGATTGCTAACCGCGAATTTCACCTCAAAGTGGACCACTAGATTTATAAAACTTCTCCCCCTTTGTACTTCATACAATTCCCTAATGATAAAATTCTAGATCTAGCATGCTCCATGGATTTTTTTTTTTTTTTGATATGGAAAATTTTGGAGGTATCTTTACTCCATGGTCTGAGAAGCTAGGGCTCAAGCTTCTCACTAAGTTCATCTACATCTGGGTCGTGATTCCCTAGCCTTCCAATGTATTTGTAGGATACAAAATTCCTGATGCAGCTTGTAGGGGATATTGGAGACGTCATCATAGCAGCAGATACCGTTGTCATCAAGAAGAATGCTTGAGAATGTAAGGTCATGCTCAATGATCGATACATATCGGAGATCCCTCACTCGGTTATTTTTCGATATGCTTCTCTTGATAACGAGCACTTGATGGAAGGAATAGTTCAACTTAAAGTGGTGGGCAAACCGCTCTCAGAGAGGAAAAAGAAATATCTGGAATACTTCAAAAATTTTGTACATGAAGAAGGTGCCCCCTCTATCTCATTTGATGGAGGTAATCTGGACAATTCTGATCCTACAAAGTCTCGGCCGCATTCCTCGCTAGCATTTAACAAGGGTGATGGAGGATCTGCTTTATCTCTTGACACAAAGGGCAACAAGGTAATCATAGATGTGGTGGGAATGATAGAGATATTCAAAGCCCGGCCCCTCATTAAGCCAGCTCCCATCACGGCCACTCATCAGGTAACTCCAGAAGACCTCATAGACTTAGTTTTCAAGGGGGTCCTAATCTGCATCTCTAAAGACTCATGAGCTCATCTCTCAAAATAATTCCCTTCTTTGCTTGAGGCCTCACCGTCTACTCACAACCCTAGTCATCAGACTCTTATGATCCCTTAGATTATCAGCGCCTCATATGATTCTATGGATGTAGTATCCTCATCTGAACTACCGCCAGGCTTAAAAAAACTCAAGAAGCAATTGAAGAGGAAGTCTATCTATAGACTACTAGCTCATCTTCTGCACAAAAAGCATCTATCCCTGATGAATAGAAGCTTCCTCCTAAGGGGACCTAAGAATAAATCTTCTATTCCTATTAATTCAATGAGCAGGCAAAAATTTAATAAAATTTCTATCAACTGTGGTATTAAGGATCTTATTGATCCCTTAGAGCTTGATAAACTCTAAGTCCTGGAGAAAGAAAGGGCGGATCCTGCTCCCTAGGCTTCCCCTTCCCTCAGCAGCTTATTGTCCTCTCCCTTATGAAGATAGTGTCATGGAATGTAAGAGGGTTGGACAACCCTATCAAACGTAGACTGATTAAAGATTGCATTTAATTCTCCAAAGTTGATAGTGTTGTTCTCCAAGAAACCAAATTAAATTCTATTAGAACTAGTACCTTAAAGGGCCTTGGTGGCAGTAGAATATCATTATGCATTAACCTTGAAGCTTCCAAATCTAGGAGGTGTCCTGCTTGGTTGGAATGATTCTCTCTTCTTTTGCTTCTCTTCTTCCTATAGTATCTTTACTGCTTCGACAGTCCTCACACATAAGCCTTCTAATTGATAATTTGTTGCTACTTTTATCTATTCCCTTCATGATAGAGATAACAGAGAGGTCTGTTGATGGGAACTCACCATAATTAGACACTCCTACTCAATACTTTGAGTGGTCTTTGGTGATTTCAACATGACTCTTCGTCTAGCGGAGAGAAGCAGAAGAACTGGCACTACTAGGGATATCAACATCTTTAAAAATATTATAGATTCAATCCATCTCAAAGGTCTCCCCCTCAATGGTAGAAACTTTACGTGGTCTAACATGAGAACTAATCTAGTCCTAGCTAGACTCAATAGATTCCTTTTGTCTCATGAATTTGAATCTCACTTTCCGAATCTCATTCAATATGCATACCCTTCCTCATGCTCTGATCACTGTCTAATTATCCTAGATTCAGGGGGTTCTCCCCCTCACCCAATTTTTAAGTTTGATAAAAAGTGGCTCTCTGGCCCATCCTTCAAACCATTTGTCCAATCATGTTAGAACTCATTCACTAGCAGAGGTGAGCAATCAGTTATCCTTCTCGCAACTAAGCTCGTCAAGAGATAGTTAAAATGGTGGGAAAAACACACTTTTGGGTCCTTAAAACATAAGAAAACTAAACTGCTTGCCAGCCTTGACTCCCTTCAATCAGTAGAGTAACTTAGACCTCTCAATGAGGATGAGATCCATCTTAGAATCAAGCTTAAAGAAGATCTCTTTTATATTGCCAAAATGAAGAGATTTATTGGAAACAAAGATCTAAGGTTCAATGGATCAATAATGGTGACTCTAACACCACATTTTTTCACAGATCAGCCTCTTACCACAGGAGGAGGAATTTCATTCCTAACATCCTGATCAATGGTAATCTTCCCTTTGCTGATCATTAAATCAAACATGCTTTCCTAGAATATTTCTCTAACCTATTCCTTGCAAGAGATGTACCTTTGTTTTAGATAGATTGGTCTCTTCTATACCCACATAACCCCGTTGACCTCTCTATCCTAGAATCCATCTTCTCTTAGCAAGAAATGAAGAAACCAGTTTTAGACCTACACCCAGACAAATCCCTTGGGCCTGATGGTATCCCCATTAACTTCTTCCAAGAGATCAAGAATGACATCTTCTCCTTCATTCAATCTCTATTCTTAGATGCTCAACCCCTCCATAAGATTAACTACTCCTTCATTTGCCTTATCTCCAAATCAGAAGGGGCAAACAACCCTAAGGACTTCAAACCAAGTAGCCTGCTCAACAGCATCTTTAATATTTTCACCAAAGTACTAGCAAATAGACTAAGTCCTCTTTTATCCTATCTTATTGATGAAACCCAAACTGCATTCAAAGGTGAAAAGTCCTCTCTTAATTCCATCCTTCGCACTCATAAAATGATTCATCACTATTCTTCTGGTAGAAAAGAAATGTGTGTCATTAAGGTGGACTTTATGATAACATTCGACTGTGTTAATAGGGTTTTTTCCTGCCCTTCTTAAGGTCAGGGATTTTGGTAATGAATGGTGCCACTAGATAGAACATGTTCTCTCCTTCTCCAAATCTTTAGTCCTTGTCAATGGTTCCCCCCCCCACCAAAATATTTTAGTGCTACCATGGATTGAAACAGGCCGACCCATTATCCCCCATGTTCTTTCCTTTAGTGGCAGATGTGTTTAATAAGATGTTTGTTTGTGTCAAAAGTTACCTTTTCCATTGCTTTCGAACCTGTTACACTGTTTATCGATTACAAGTTCAAACTAAAAGAAGAGTTGATCTTTTTATAAGATCTTCTTACAACGAAAAATAAAGATTACAACTTTCAAACAAAACACAGTAGTAGTTTATCTCCTGTTGCTTTGCGTGGGATCTTTGCCTGTGCTGGGGACGCGTTAGTCCGTGGACCGTCGCAGATCAAACCCGATAAACAATTAATTACGCTCTTGTTTCACGAAGAAAATAATTGCGGAAGCGACAATCACGACCAAGCGAGATTGTGGCTCTTCTCGAGATTAAAACCAAGTTTAATCCGGAGGAAAGAAGGGGAAAGAATCACAAACCTTTCGAAGGGCTTTCTTTATGAAAGTATTCGCCAAGATCTAATGACTCTCCTCTGAAATTCGTGGTTAGCTTGACAACTTGACAGCACCTCGCCTTCTCAATCTCAGATCCTCTTGAAAGAAGACCCTAGGCTTCTATTTATAAGCCTTTGGAGAGGTCCTTTTGAATAAGAATTAGTGTTTAAAAGTTATCTGCAGTTAATAACCACTTAAACGTGTCTAGGGATAACCTCAAAACAGTTAGGAAGGTTCTGGGACGAAAGAATTCTTAAAAATCATCGAAATCCGTGTTTGGGGAGGTTTTGTATTCAATAAGAGTCCTGGTGGTTCGGAACTGTGCGAGTCACCATTTGGTGGCTCGCATAGGTGCGAGCCACCATTTGGTGGCTCGCATGGATGCGAGCCACCATTTGGTGACTCGCGCCTACGCGGGCCTCCGAGTGGTGTTTCGTCCATCTTTTTGATATTTTCGCGATTCATGATCCCTCCAATTCCCTTGTTCTGTGCACGCTTCATCGCTTCATTGACTTGTGTACTCTATTGATCCATTTCATTCACTTACTGATGTTGGGTAAATTCTCTCGACCTGGATGATAATGTTTATCGTACTCTCCTTGTCTTGAACTGTATTTGAGGTCCTATGGGTAATTTTTAACGCCTACAATGTTGTTGAACAATATGTCTTCGGGTGATCCTTCTGAGCTCAACCTCAAAGACGAGCTTAACTCCATTAGATCCCTCCAATTTGCTGATGACACTCTCATTTTTAGCAAGACTAGTAACCATGACTTGGTTGTCCTTAAAACAATCTTTTATATCTTTGAAAATATTTATGGTCTTAGCATCAATTACGTCAAAGCAAACCTCTTCTACCTAGGTAAAATACCTCACAAAGGAAAACATCTTTCTAAATTTTATAACTGCACACCTAGTACTCTTCCATTCTCTTATCTAGGTCTGCCCCTTAAGAGAGGCTCTTTATCTAGGCGTGACTGGTAACCATTGCTAGATTCCTTCTCTAAAAAACTCTCTTCATGAAAAAATAAAATGTTGTCCATTGGTGGCAAACTCACCCTCCTCATTTCAGTTCTCCCTTCCCTTTCTCTTTACTATATGTCTATTTTCATATTACTAATCTGGCTCACCAAGGTAATTGATAAATTAGGAGGAACTTTCTATGGGGTGAAAATCAGCAGATCTCTAGACCCAAACGCTTAGTTAGATGGGATCAAGTCTGTGAATCTAAAAAAAGGGGGGGGGGGGGGGAGGGGAGGTCTCAGAGTTATCAACCTCCCCATCTTCAACCAAGCCCTCTTATCTAAATGGATCTGGAAAATTCTTGATCACAACTCATTCAGTAAAGTTTTCTACTCTCTTTACTCAAAACATCAATCAAACCTTATCTGCTCACCCTCTAAGGGTTCAATTTGTAAATTGGTCAATGATTTGTTCTTTATTCGCCATGTTTTTTTAAGTCTTGTTCATTGGAAATTAGGTGATTGAGTTACTATCCGATTCTGGGAGGCACAACTCCCTAAGAAGCCTCTTCTCCAAGCTCATCAACTGGCCTTTTTCAGCAAACTCTACCATTCAGTCTTAAGGCTCCCTCTTCAACAATTCATGGAAGTAGCACCCTTTGCTTAGAAGAGGTACTTCCCCCGAGGAGAGAAGTGAGATTAGTACCATACATTTGTACCTTGAATCTACTAGCTATCTAGATATCTCCTCTCAAGATTGCCCATGGTGGCCCTTGCTCTCTTCTAGTATTTTTATAGTTGCAGAGGTACTCTCTCTAACTCTTATAACTTTATATGGAAATCTTCCATCCCAACTAAGATTAAAATCTTTTATTGGATTTTACTCAAAATGAGACTTCAAACCAAAGAGAACCCGCAGAAAAAAGGTTGGGTAGGGAACACTAATTGTCCATTTTGCAATTTTGAGCTAGAATCGGATGGCCACTTGTTCTTTGACTGCCTCTATAATAAAGCTGTATCGTCTCAAATTCTCCCTTGTTTCCCATCAATGATATGGCCTCATAATTTTAATTCTCTTATTGCCTCGATCGACCGCTTCCTTTAGAATAGCAGACTCCAATCTCTATGGCATGTGCTCCTACCAACTTACTGTTGGTGCATTTAGTGCAGTCAGAATAATTCTATTTTCAATGAAGTTAAGTTCCCTCCTCAAAAAATAGTATCTAATGTGGCACGTTTTGTGTTATTCTGGACATGTTTTTCTAACAATAGAAAGACATAATAGGTGAACAAGATAGCTCACGAGCTTGATATGAGGAATTTGGTGAAGGATGTTGAAAAAGATGCAGTTGGGGAGAATTCCCTATAGACCCTTAGCCACTACCTAGTTCAACAACAACAAAGTCTCCTCAGTTTTGGTGTTTTCTATTTATATAAAAAAATATGTGGGTTTTTAGTATGTACTTCTGGTATTTGGTAAGTTGGGTGTCCAGCATACAAATTGTTAGTTATCGAGTTTAGGGGTGTAAACGAAGTTTCGAACGATAATTACTGTGCATTAGATGATGACAAGATCCTCTCCCTAATCTCATGCTTCTTATCATTTTGTTTTCTTCTTCTCTCCCCAATTTTGATTGGATTACTATTGACAATTTATTATATATGAAATGAACATGGCATCTCGCCCAGTTCGTACTATATATATGTTATGGTGTTCGCTCACCCAAGATACAGTATTCACAACATGATACGATAAGAGTCCTAGTCAACTCCCAAAAGTTCTAGGCATTTCAACTCCTAAGTCGAATATCAAGACTTTGACTCTTTATCAAGATAAGCTCAAGGCACAACGACTCCTCAATAGAGTATCAAGCCCTCAACTTTTTATTAAGGTAAGCCCAAGGCACCACATATGGTCGAATCCTCTAGTACAACTCGACCATCATGGCTAGATTACAAGACCTTAGTACCTTACCAAAGAATAAACCCAAGGTATAATTACAGAGGTCTCGGCCCTACCAACTCATCAAGCCGACACCCTGGTATCGACACAAGAGGCGATACTAGCCGATTTAAGAGATCCTGACATGCCAGACGAGTCAGCATCTTTATATCGACTCGAAAGGTGGTTATTAAGCTGAGATAAGACGATGTCTCACTCAGTCAGATAGGCCGGCACTCCTAATTTGATACGAAAGGCGGTGTCGGTCGATCCTTTTATTAAGGACAACCCTATTTAAGGCAGTTGACCACTCACTGGGTATTTCTTAGAGACGACTTAAGGGATGTTCCTTGCTATCGGCTAAGTTGAGGACTCGACCCTGGTCTCAAGTCTCTCGCCCCGAGCAAATGTCGACATCTCAGTCCACCTCGAACAAGTCTTATCTAGATATTAGCTTGAAAAAATCTCCATGACTTGTCAGTTCAATCACTTCCTAGAAAACGCAGAGATACCTTCTCCCAAAATGAAATGACTTCTTCTCCAGTCGTCAGTCGACACCTGTAAAGCATGGATGACTCAGCATGCCCGTGTGCCTTCTGCCATACTCACAAGCCACTTCACAAATATCGCGGAGACGCCATCTCCCATGCTGAAATGACTTCCCTTCCAGTTGCCAGTCAACACCTGTAAAGCAGGGATGACTCAGCATGCCTACGTGCTTTCTACCATGCTCACAAGTAACTTCTCGGATATCACGGAGACGCCATCTCCCATGCTGAAATGACTTCTCTTTTAGTCTCCAGCCGACATTTGTAAAGAGAGGGATAACTCAATTTCCAGCTCACACTTTGTCACTGCCATTCTGCATGGCCCAAATGACCAATCTACCACGGACATCCACGCTATATATGGATGTTATTCACCATCAGAGTGCTAGACAACCGGGAGAAGCCAAAAAAGGCAAGAAAGAATCTAACCTAATCTATCCTACCAAAACAACTCTCGGAGCAATTTAAATCTTCTTCCTGATCCAATCTGAGAGATGATAATCTCTAATGCACATAGCATAAGAACGCATACTTATAAACTCCACTCAAGCTCATGTTTATCAACTAACTTGATCGTCGGAGAAACCACGAGGGAACCGGTCTCCGCCCTCTCACGAGTTATTTCTGTCTGTGTAACGCGGACATCAGACCCTCATTCAAGAACTAGGCATAATGCTGGAGAAGGGAACGGGCCCTCCACCATCCTTCACCACCCCGCAACAATCCTCTTTTGGATTAATTAGTTTTTTGATATCTTGCATCAACTATATATATATATATTTCGAGAGAGAGAGAGAGAGAGAGAGAGAGAGAGAGAGAGAGAGAGAGAGGATTTAGCATTGACTGAGATCTTGATGAGAGCTAGCTAGCTAAGATCAAAGACCATGTGGGTTTTGCCAATTTGCCAAACCTAACCATCACCAAAAAAGGATTGCTATCGTCGAAGATTTTGTATGACTGGGGAGAGAGGTCATGAATTAGGGGTGAGCATTGTTCGGCTCACACCGAACAAACCGACTCTGGGCAGTTCGGTGCGG
Source organism: Asparagus kiusianus (assembly GCA_022839385.1). Classification (NCBI taxonomy): domain Eukaryota; kingdom Viridiplantae; phylum Streptophyta; class Magnoliopsida; order Asparagales; family Asparagaceae; genus Asparagus; species Asparagus kiusianus. The sequence continues at coordinate 12,672 of BQKN01037651.1, forward strand.
TTCCTAACCTCACATCGGTTCGGGTCGGGTTTAGACGAGTTCAACCCGCTTAAATCGACCCGACCGCTCTCTCCATCTCTCATTCTCATACCCATAACCTATACCCATACCCATTACCCGATAGCTATAAAAGCCAGATCCCTAACTCTCAGTCTCATTCAACCCTAACTCTCCGTTGCTCTCTCTCTCTCTCTCTCTCGATCCGGTCCCTGCCGCCACCTCCAGTCTCCACCATGACCATCATCTCCCTCCCCAGTCCCCAAGCCTAACCCTAACCCTCCAGTCCCCCTTCTTCAGCCAACGGGCGTCGACGGCGAGAGCGCTGCTCGAGGGTGGCATTGATGGTGAGATCGAGGCGGCGGAGGAGGAGGGTTTTGAGGAGGGAGGGGGGAGAGCGGGAGGTCGAGGCCGCTGAGCTCGTCGTCGTCGACTCATCGGTGAACGGTACTTCTAGACTTCTAGTCCCTTTATTTATGTGTTTTTGTTTTTGAGCTTCACTGAGCTCGAGCTCGGCGTCGACGGCGAGCTCGAGGGTGTAAACCGACCGAATTGCATCGAACTGTATCACTTCGGTTCGGGGCGGTTTCCTTCAGAGGGTCAGTCAAAATCGGTTGTCAATTTTTTGGTCGAAACCGACCGAACCGACCGAATGCTCACCCCTATCATGAATAGCCAACCATGGACTTTGGATCACTTAGTAGGGAACAAACTACTATAAATTTTGGTAGGGTATCATATGTATTCATCAATAGTTCATACTCATTTAGCACAGTACATGACCTAATTTGGCACCTGCGCTCTTTACTATCTTTATTCAGATCCTTTTAGCTGCAGATAGACAATAAAGAATGGATCAGTTACCATCCAATATCCCGAAATATGGTATAATTACATGTGTAATTTTAGAGTCTGTATAAATCTGTTAATCTTGAGGTGACTAAAACCGAAAATTTTGTAATTGAAATTTATTCTTTAGAAGATTTCACTGGGAATATTAAAATACTGTTTAAAAAAAATATTTTCCAGCTTTTGATAGGATTGTTCGGATTATTAATGAGTTGCGAACAACTCCGATAAATTGTATTAGCTAGGTACATATCATGTCAATTTAATTTATTCATGAATGGTTCACACTCATTTAGGACATTACATGACCTAATATCGTACCCGCCCTTTTCTTTTTCTTGTTTATTTGCTGATAGGCGAGAGAGAGCCTAATTTTCAATCAAAATCATTTATAATTTGATGTATATTTATAAATTATTTTGAGCGTAAAATAATAATGAGTACTATTTAAAGAGGGTATGATAACGCTATTTGGAAAAAGTCCAATCTTTCTAGATAGAAAAATCAACTACTGTGATTCAGAAAGAAGTCTCCTACGTTGTAGAGGAGCCAAATTCATAGTTTACTGATCTTGAACTCAATATTCAAATAAATGCAGAAGAAATTGTGCTACTTTGTCTAAACGTGAGGAATTACAACTAGATTAAAAAAGGCGGATAAACGTAAAGTAGTTTGCATTACATATGTTAAACTCCCTTTAACCTAAGTTAGACTCACAATATCATTTTTTAGAAAATCCGCTCTAAATTCGTGGCCGATGGAATTTAAATATGGATTGCTTTGTTTGTTATACCACGTTGAAGTCTCTCTAACCATTACACAAACGCTAAAGTTGTGACGATGATTTAGAGTAATATTTTTATAGTCTAACAACATGAAAAGCTGGTTCATCTGTTACTGGAAAACAAAGCATATGGAGGCCAATATACATTTTTTTGGATTAATAAAAAAATTATTCATATACATATATGATTCATGTTGGGTTTCACTTCTATATGAAAGATGGCTCAAAGTTGCATTGGGTATCTTATATTGTAGGCCTAATAATTTGGATTTTAACTAAAACCTGTTGACCACTTCGCCCGATGTTATATCCCTCCTAAATGTGGTTTAGATTAGAATTTGAGAGAGAGAGAATTTTCACAAGGGTGATAATGTAGGACGCTTAACTGACAATTTCATAGGAGATGTAGCCAATGACGAGCTAAATACAGATTTATACGTATTATTGACCTCCGTAATGAAATGATCATATCTTTCAACCCAGAAAGTGGCTTCTAAATCGCCTATCTCGACGAGATGTAGCCAACTAGATTGTCAGATTTTTAAAAGTCAAATTAGATTAGGAAACAAATTCAATTTTAATTCATGATTTGTTTCTTTTATTATAGGGAGTCTTTTTAGGATAGAATTTGATACTTTCTATTTTTTGTAATTCTAGTTTTACTAGGAGTCTTATTTGTTTTTCTATTTAAGAAGAGTCATGTAACCCCAAAGAAAAAATAACTAGTTTTATCAATACAATTTTTCTTTTAATATTTTCTTCGTGGATTCAGAAATTGTTCTTTGCGGATTTAGAGAACGCCCCTTGGTTGATTCTAAGGTTTTACTTCCACGTTTCGTCAGGTGAAAAGTTGAGAAAACCCAAAATAGAGCGTTTGACATATTGCAGTTTTTCTGCTCGACTAGCGACCATCAATTCGTTGATTGGAGGTTCATCCATGGTCTGGTACAGTTGAAATTTGGTGAGTACATAGAAGGCTTGTTGAACTTTATTTTGAATGGCCAAATCATCCATTGATTCTTTGTAGCTTCAAACCTGGGCTCCGATTAGTAGTGATATTTCTGGATGAGATTTTCAGTTTCTCTTAATTTTGTGATTATTGTTGGAATTAGGGTTGTGTATCCATTGTGTGAGCGTGAAGAAGATTTTTGTAACCCATTTGATTATAGTGGAGCTCTTGAGATAGACTTTAAGTCCCATGGCATTTCATTTTTGATTTGGAGGGGTTTTCCACATAAAAATATGGTCATCTTTGAGAATAAGATTGGTTGATCTTTGCTATTCTTGGTTGATTCATATTTGCAGCTATTCGTTTCTAGTCTCACATTTGATCTT
>BQKN01037653.1:0-14329 GCA_022839385.1 Asparagus kiusianus
TATATAGTACAAGAGGTGTGGAAAAATTAAAGCATCATGTTTTAAATAAGTCTTAAGATTTTGAATTATTTCCTAAAATTATATACTTTTCGTAGAAAACTTTAGAAGAGGCTTGCGCATGACTACTACAAAGTGTTGGGCATCAGATAAATATTGTACAACTAAAATCTATGATATCAGATTGCATAAATTAGGGATATGTAAAAATACCGAGTGTCAGATGAGATAATATTCGTACATAATATAAAAATTGTAAGTTATAATATAACATATTAATGAATTTTGAACGTAAGAATTTGCATGAAAATATATTCTTAAAATTTTAGGAGAGTTGATACTGAGAGTGGAGAGATCTGGGATTGCGACTTTTGTGGCTTTCGTGGGTTTTGGTTTTGGTTTCCAAACATGACCCAAACCCTAGCCCATAATCAAATTAAAAATAACTCAATTTTGTCAATGTCTTCAAAGGGATGTGTTGGCCAATATTTTTGATAACGATCGATATATTAGAAAAATCCCCAAATAAAAGAAAATAACACAAAGCCATAAATATTATCGAGTAAGTTCTTTAACCTGATATATCAATCGATATAGCAATATATACCGACCAATATTTAATACATTGCCTATAAGAGCAACATTTAAAGATAATTTTGATATAAGTTCCTTGATTCTAGAGCTCCAATAATTCTATATTATTTCCTCAAAATTTTAAAATTGCTTACAATTTAAGGGACTAATATTGAATTATTAAAAATATGAGGGACATAAATATAAACAAGCCAAATTAAAAAAAAGTATTTTGTTTGAAAACTCTCTCTCCTATGGGGATTGTCTAAAAAACTCAATTGATTTAATTTGACAAAACACTCTAACTATGAGGGTGTTGTAGATAACCCCTCTTTACTTCGGTGCGATTTTAGAAAACACCCCTCAACTATAGCGTCTCATAAAACTCCCCTCGTCTTTTACACTTCTCTCAGCAAAACCCCTTAATGTATTACTTGAATATGCAATTTTTAGAACATACCCTCTTGAAGAAAGTTATTTTATTTAAAAGAACTTTCAACCGATAATAAAAGGACCACGGCCAATTTATAATTCTTTTCACTTCTATATCTCCTCTTTTTCTTTAATCTAGCAAAAACCAAGCTAATTTTTTATGGTTGAGGGATATTTTGGTCTTTCCAAGTCAAATACTTGTTATATAATAGATTAGACTCAATGATATTGAGTGGTTAAGTGAGAAAAGTTTATAGGGTTAAATTAAAATTTTGAAGTTGAGATAGATTATCTACAAGACCTTAAATTTGACAAAGATTTACTCAGTTTTAAGTTAGCAATTTTCGTGGCTAAAGGTTCGGGTTCGAGGTTTGCCACCCATGACTCGTAAGTGTCCTACTGACCTGATGACTGGATGGGATAGGGGGCTAGTTCTGTTGGCCTCTTTGTTTTTATGATGTTTAACAAATAATTTACATCTAATATTATTTGTCTAATGTTTGTGTTTTGTATTCATTATAGACAAATAATATATTGAAGGATGGATGGAATCAAGCTTTCACGATCATATCCAATAGAGGTTGAGGTTGACGGAATAGTAGAGTGAAGCAATGTAATTCAAGTTAAAGATTCAAGTTCAAGCTTCATCTGCAAGTGTACCAAGATAGAGCTTCTTTGAAGATCACAAGCTTGGGTATAATTAGTTTAGGAGTTTATATTATTTGTGTTAAGTATTTAAAGCTCAATATCATAAACACACATATTTTATTGGTTTCTATGTATATATATAGTTATATATATACACATCTTGGCTTTTAGTTTATCCACAAACAAAGTTTTTACAAGCATATAAATAAATATTTTTATTCATACATGTTTGTTTTTACGTGGATAAGTTGGTTTTGTTTAATTTCATAGATATGAAACAAATATATATTCATATACATACTCATATGTTTCATATTCTATTGTATTTGTGAAAATATTATATTCTTAGTTTTTGCATTTAACAATAATCATATACATCTTTTATTAAGTCTACAAAATTATTTTGTAATATTTCAAAACATGGTTAAGCTAAAATGTCAAAACTCATGTGTTTACATTTTCATGTTTTGGACTATTTTGTAAAATGATGATATTTTTATTTGGGAGGTCCTTTTTAAAAACTAGTTTTTGTAGCATGTTTATTAGCATGTCTACAATCATTTTCCAAAGTTTTATATTTTTCTGAATTTATTTGATATTTTAAACCCTGTTTTAAGTTGACAATTACTGTTTAAAATAGGCTGTGTGCATGTCTTGAGTCGACTCATAAACAGTGTTGAGTCGACTCATACTCTGTTGTGTAGTTTATATTTTGTTTCTTACTAATCGACTCATAACATCATGAGTCAACCCATCAGGTTGAGTCGACTCATGCCTGTCATAAGTCGACTCACAAACTGTGCTGGAAATTATGTTTTGTTTCTGCTGAGTCGACCCATGTCTTCATGAGTCGACCCATGCATGATGAGTTGACTCATGAATTTTATGAGTCGACCCATAAGTTGGTTTTTAGCCTGTAACGGCTACTTATGAGTCGACTCATAAACAGTACCGAGTCGACTCATGAACAGTACCGAGTCGACTCATTGTTGGGTCCTTTTGTTTTTGATGATGATTTACAAATAATTTATATCTAATGTTGTTTGTCTAGTGTTTGTGTTTTATATTTATTCTAGGCAAATAATATGTTGGAGGATGGATGGAATCAAGCATTCACGATCATATCCAATGGAGGTTAATGGAATAGTGGTTGAAGCCTACGCAATTCTAAGTTAAAGATACATGTTCAAGCTTCATCCGCAAGATTACCAAGTCAAGCTTATTGAAGATCAAGATTGCTTAGGTATATTTAGTTTAGATTTATATTATGTGTGTTCAATACTTTAAGCTCAATATCATATACACACACTTTTTAGTTTTGGTTTCTATGTATATATAGCTTTATATATAATACAAGTTTTTAGTTTCTATGTGTATATATATAGTTATATATATATATATACATAAATGTTTTTGGGTTTCCATGTTTATAAATATGAGATTACATATTTCATACTTATTATTGTGTTTTAGAAAATATTACATAGAATATGCATATTTGTGAAAATATTATGTTTCTAGTTTATAGACTTTATAACAATATTTTATATCCTTTATTAAGTCTATAAGAAAATTTGAAAATGTTTCAAAGTTGTGTTTATGTCAAAACATCAAATTTCATGTATATCAACTTTTCATGTTTTGGACATACTTGTAAAATACATGAGTTTTCACAATTGGGAAATGAAATTTAAAAATTTTCTTCATTTACATATTTATATTCATATATACAAATATTTCCCCGAGTTTTACTAATTTTGGAGTTGTTTTGTTATTTTCAATTGAATTTATAAAAATGAGTTTTCAGTAGTTTTTTAAGAATTTGTTTATCTGTATTCAAACATTTATTTCACGCAACTGGAAAGTAATTTTTTAGAAATTATTTCTTTAACATGTTCATCTATATGTCTAGAACCTGTCCTCAAAATTTCATGATTTTGTACGTTGATTTACTATTTTTAATTGATTTTACAAAGTTAGATACGCAAAATTCTAGAACTGTCAAAATCTGGAAAATGGCTGTGCACGTTTGCTACAGTGCCGGTCGACCGTAGTGAACTGTGCGGTCGACCGTCTTTTTTTCAGAAACTTTTTTCCCTTCTCTGAACAGTGCCAATCGACCGCTACAGTGGCCACGGTCGACCGACATATTATCGTTGCTACAGTAACGACTAGTTTTTGAGCTGGGCTGATTTTTTGTCTTTTAGTGGTTATTTGGGGTTTTTGGGATTATTTTCTTCTACCCTATATGTACCCCTTTGTCATAATTATTTTCAACCAACCAATAATGTTTTAAACAAGTTTAACAAGGGTTTAAAGTTTGTTTTAGTTTATTTAAAAGAGTGTTTAAGAGTTTTGTTTGTGAAGAGAATTTCACAAGAGCAAGTGTAGATCATCTATTGTGTTTGAGCATCTAACTCTTCTCCCTCTTTCTCTTGAACTATAGAGAAGTTTTTCTAAACTCTATTTCTAGCAATTTATATGTTTGAACTTAATTTCCATAAGTTAGATTTACATTGAGTTTAGTTTTGATTTATTTATCTCTTTGTTCACACACAACCTATTGAGCTTATTGTATTTACATTCATAGTATAATTTGGTTTGTGGGTTTGTGACTTAGAGTGTGAGCTTATATTGTTTTCTCACCTTGTTTAGAAAATAATCATTTGTTGAGTGCCTAAATTGTGAGAATCACTTTATAATACACTAGTACACCAAGAGGAGTGTGTGGTGAGAGACGGGATCGTCCCAATAGGAGTGGGGTAGGTAGTAATACCTAGATATAGGTTGTAATTCCTAATACTTGAGGGAGACACGGGCTAGAGACCAACACTTGAGGTGGTAGTTAGTGTAGTTACATTGTGAGTGTGGATTGTAAAGTTTTCGGTTTGCTAGAAAACCGTATTATGAGGTGTAAACGTTTTTTGTGTAAGCGTAGAAAACCCGGTGTGATAGTGGAGATCTCCTCAAGGTGAGGAGCGGAGACGTAGATCATGGGGACTGAACTCCATGATCATATCATTTGTTTGAGTTTGCATTGGCGCACTTATTTTTGTGTTTATCTTTATATCGCCTTTGTCAATTGCTCATTGTTTATATTGTCCACTATCTTATTTATCTTGTTTATAGATTGTTTACCCTTGTGTTATTTATATATCCTTGTATATATTTCACCATATATCTCATTGCTAGGATATATCCCTTTGTTCATTTTGCATATTCTTCCTCATATCATATTGTATATCTATCTTGCAGGAATAATTCTTGAATAAGTTTTAATTAGCATTTAAATAGGATTAGATTAGCATAAACCCTATTCACCCCCTCTCTAGAGTTCTTTCATAGTGGCATTAGGGTCTAACACTCATAACACTGTAACGACTATATTTCCAGTCTGTACTGTTTTTGGGTTTTTTGGTCTTTTTGCCTTGTTTTCTCTTGATTTTGGGGTTCCTATAAATATCCCCACATATCCTTAGTTCCAAACACTCTGAAGAGAATGTTTTAAGAAGGTTTAACAAGGGTTTAAAGTTTTGTTTAGTGTTTGTTTAAAAAGGTTTTAAGCAATTGAGAGTTTGTTTTGTGAAAACAATTTCACAAGAGCTTGAGGAAGATCATCCATCGGTGTTTGAGCATCCAACTCTTATCCCTCTCTCTCTCTCTCTTGTTATCATAGAGAAGTTTTCTTAAACTCTATTTCTAGCTATTTATTGTTTTGTTCATAATTTTCATAAGCTAGATTTAAATTGAGTTTGGTTTGATTTAATTTATCTCTTTGTTCACACACAACCATTAAGCTTATTGTATTTACATTCATAGTATAATTTGGGGTTGTGGGTTTATGACTTAGAGTGTGAGCTTTTATTGTGTTCTCATCCATATTAGAGAACAATCATTTGTTGTATTGTACTTATTGTGAGATTCATTTTTTATTACACTAGTACACTGAGAGGAGTGTGTGGTGAGAGACATGGTCGCTTCCAAGAGGAGTGGCATCGGTTGACGAACCTAGGGAGAGGTTGTATCCGAGCACTTGAGGAAGGACACGGACTAGAGACGAACACTTAAAGAGTGTGGAGTGTAGTTACATTGTGAGATTGTGATCGTTGATCGGTGATCGTTGAAAACCGATATTGTGCGGTGTAAACATTATTTGGGTGAGCGTAAAAAACCCGGTTGTGATAGTGGAGATCTACTCGAGGTGAGGAGCGGAGACATAGGTCGTGGAGACTAAACTCCGTGATCATATCGTTTGTTTGTGATTGCATTGACACACTTACTTTTGGGTTTATATCTTGTATCCCCTTTGTATATTGCTTATTGTTTTTATTGCCCACTATCTAGTTTAGATTATTTACCCTTGTGTTAATTGCTTATCCTAGCTCATATATCTTGTTGTATTTTATACTTGCTAGGATAACTTGATAATTAGTTTTAATTGTTATAAAATCGGATTATATTAGCATAAGACCCTAATCACACCCCTCTAGGGGTCCAACAAGTTCACCCATGGTTTACTGGTAAGAGTGGGGATCAAACTCGGGCCTTAGCTTGGGGATCCTTTTGCCTTATCTGATTTCCCTTGTATCCAAAAAAATGGCTAAGGGTATTTTTTTTATATTGCCCCCCATAGCTGAGAGGGTGGTTGACATCAATCTTATAAAATTAGATTTTATAGCAAATATATCACTCTATAAACTCATGTGGGTTATGTGTTCTAAGATTTATCCTATACATCAACTCTAAAAATCTTTTGCTACAAAAATCTTTACGAGAAATTTAATCTTTATTTGTGAAGGGTATATGATCCTTTTGATTCCCCTTGTCTTTCGTGATTTGTAATAAACTATTTGACAAAATAAATTAAATTGTTCATTTTATAGTTCTCACTTTCTTATAAGTTTATGAAGCACATAGCTTGGGTATGAGTATTTTTGTGGATATTGAATTCTTCTAACTCCTTAACCTAAAGTTTTAGATGTTTTATGATATTGGATAGATCTGAATTATTTGTTATAATACAATCCATAGTGCATAATATATATAAATCATTCTTATATTATATTTTATAATTTTCTGATTCTAGAGAGTAATCGTTTTGACAAGTCAATTAATTAGTTGGGAAGATACAGAAAGACTATAATATCAGATTTTGGAATTAATCACATAATTTATGTTTTCTTTTCTTAATTGAATTTGCACATTCTGACAAAGAAAATTCTAGAAAAAAGTTTTTAAATATACTATAAAACTTGGTCGTCGGATCACCACAAGTGGAAGCAAACAACAGGTGAAAGTGATTTCTTTATAGTTAAACAAAATCCTATATGACCAGATAAAACCTACTATTTTACTTTGATGAATTCAAGAATTTTTACTTTATCATTAATAATAATAGTTTTTTATATTGGTCCCTTACATTATTAATATTTTGAAATTAGGTCTTTAAGTCATTAATTTGCTCTTATGTCTTTAATATTTTAAGACTTTTTTTTGCGAAAGGCAAAATGTTGAAACCAACAAGATATTGTACATGGAAATATCCAAAAATTAATATATTATCATAATCATAAACTTTTTTTACAACCATGTTATAGTAAGTAAATAAGTTTAAAATAAATAATTAAGATATTTGACCACGTGCAGTGCACATGCATTACACCTAGTATGATAAAAAGAGAATAGTTCATATTTTGTAATTGAAATTAGCTAGTGGAATTCAATTCTAGATTTCTCATATCTTTAATTGAATCCTCCATCTTTTCTTTCTTGATTTTTCCTTATAACTTAATTTTCTCTTATTTGTTTCTTGATTTTTATTTTCTTTATTTTTATTTCTTTATGATTTCATTTATTCTTTTATCACATCCACTCTTCATTTCTATCATCTAAAATCTCATTTATTAACTTTTGCACATATTCATAACACTCCTCATATCTCTCCATAATCACAACTTTTATCACTCCTAATTGTCACGCACAAAACATAAGAACCGAATCTAATTTTCTTCTACAAACACCTTCCTCGTGGGATCAATAACTTTTTATACTATAACTTGATTAGTTGTGCACTTGCAACGTTTGGTACATATTTATGCCCCATCAAGTTTTTGGCACCGTCAAGTTTTTATACTATAACTTTTGATTAGTTGTGCACGTGTAACTTTTGGTACATATTTATGCCCCGTTAAGAAATCCCTAAGTGAACCGGTTTAAGTTTTCTTGGAGTAGTTAGTGTCTAAGGTAAGGTTTAGGGGTTATGCAAAGCATTTTGTAAGGAACGATGTACTTAATTGATCTCTGATCACCCTTTAGTACTATCCTTACCTGGCTAACTATTCGGGTAAAACTTTAATCTTTTCACTTTAGGAGTTTTTGGTTAAGAGCTGGTCTAGTTGAGTTATGCTTAACCCTAGAGTTAGAGTGATTAAAAAGTGATTGCTTTTGATTTATTTTAGTTAGGATTTTTCTTTATTTCTTTTTTCCTTCTCATAATAAAAAAATATTTTTTCCCTTAAAAAATTATAAAAAGAAGTTGTTTTGGTGTATGCGAATGTGGATTAGGGACAATACTCATTGTTTCACGTTAAACCAATCGAAGAAATGGCTAATCAACCCGTTCTCCAAGATATGTGTTATCCCACTAGAAATGCAATCCCTTCTTACATTAGGCTCCCTGAAGCAAATGGAATAAATTTTGAGCTTCGACCACACTACATAAACATGCTTCCCAAATTTCTCGGAAATATAACTGAAGATGCTTATATTTTTATCTCGGAATTTGGGGAAGTTTGTATTATGATTAAAATGAGAGAATTAAGTGAAGATGCGATCAAACTCAGATTTATTCTATTTGCTCTCAAGGACAATGCAAAAATAAAGATTCGATAGCTTGCCCATAAATTCTATCTCAACTCGGGATGAATTTGTTACCATTTTTCTTAAATTTTTTTTCCAATTCATAAAACGGTAAAGCTTAGAAATAGTATTCAAAACATCAAAATTATCCCCGGGAGCTACTCTGGAAGTACTTTGATAGGTTTAAGGATCTTCTTATCCAATGTCCTCACCACGGTCTCGAGAAATGGCGATTATGCCAAATAATCTATGAAGGATTGGACTATTCTTCAAAGACTTCCTTAGAATCCATGTGCCAAGGAGATTTCATGAAAAAGAACACCGACAAAACCTGGGAATTTTTAGAGAGTCTATCCGAAAAAACTATGCAGTGGGAACACTGTGATGATAGAGTTGCATCAATTCCCCAACCGAAGTCTGGTGGTCTTTCCTTAGAGTCGAACATTGCCTCCGAATCAAAGATGGCGATAATTCTGTGAAGGTTAGAAGCCTTAGAAATTAAGGAATGAGCTCCAGCTCAAATTAATCAAGTTTCTACCCTAGGTTTTCATAACTGTCAGTCTTCTGCCCACGTTTCAGAGGAATGCCCTCTCCTAGGAAACCCTCATTCATTAGCACAGATGAACGCTGCATTCCAACTTCCTAGAGATGATTCATTTTCTCCAACCTACAATCTAGGTTGGAGAAATCATCCTAATTTTGTATGGAATCAAGGAAATCCCTCCGGGAACCAAACTTTTATTCCCGCTTCAAACCAACAATTCCCTAGGAGAAACACAGTTCCGTTCAACTCACCAAACAAATTTCAACAAGCTAACCTACCTTTTCCAAACCAACTTCCTCATCCTCATCAGCCTACGAATCCTTCAAGTTCTGATCATGACAAACGTCTAAGTATCTTAGAAAAAGATTTAGAGGCTATGATTAAAGCTTCTACACAAACCACCAATATGTTGACCCAGTCATCCACCACTCTAAATTCCTTCATACAAACAACCGACCAAGTGCTCAACTTGAACACTCAAGCCATAGTCCGTTTAGAAACCAACTTGGACAACTAGCCACTACCGTAAGCAAGGGAGAGAAATAAAAATTTCTAAGTCAACCGGTTGCTAACCCTAAAGACAATGGATCAAGTTCAACCCTACCAGCCTGTGTGAATACACTTCACACTTTGCGACCAGGAAAACAGATAGACAACCAAGTTAGAATGTCACCGGATCAAACCCCTTCTCCTATCTAACATACTCCTTCTGATGAAGTAATTCCTTCCGATGACCATGAGGAGATTAAGCCTGATCTAGATAGGTATAGGCTCGTTGCCCCCTTTCCAGACAGACTCAAACCTAGGAAAAACTCCTCACAGGTTGAAAAAAATCCTAGAAACGTTTAAACAGGTCAAGATCAACATCTCTCTCTTAGAGGCAATTGAACAAATCCCCTCTTATGCAAAGTTCTTAAAGGACTTATGCTCTAAGAAACGAACCAACAATGTTCCCAAGAAAGTCTTCTTAGCTGCCAACCTCAGTGAAATTTTTTCGAAACCCATGAAAGTATAAGGACCCTGGTTGTCCCACAATTCCATGCATCATAGGTAATACGCATATTGATAAGGCACTTCTAGACTTGGGAGCCAGCGTAAACCTCCTTCCTTATTCAGTTTATCAACAGCTTGGTGTAGGAGAATTTAAACCGCAAGATGCACTCTACAATCAGCTGATAGATCCGTAAAAATTCCCAAAGGAGAGGTATAAGATATTTTGATCAATGTTAGAGAGTTTATTTTTCCTCTTGATTTTATTGTCTTGGAAACAGTCTGTTTCTAATCTCAAAAGTCAAATCCTAGTCATTCTAGAAAGACCGTTCTTAGCCACCTCAAATACTTTGATCAATTGTAGGATGGGTCAGATTTAACTATCTTTTAGGAACATGATTGTTGACCTAAATATCTTCAACCTAGGAAGGTAGCCTAGTGATCATTGATCAACCCATGGAAGTGAACTTCATTCGGGGAATATCCAGTGAGCAACAAGAGGGAGAGTGTGAGTCATATTCCTGTGTATCTGACTTAGTGTTTGAAGAGTCTTTTGAGGATGAATTAGGATTAGATCCACTGGTCAATCATGTATCTACAATTGGCTAGCAATGAGAACCTTTGGAGATAGAACCCCGAGTCCAACTTCGCTCATCTGTAGAGGAACCCCTAAGTTAGAGCTCAAACCTCTACTTGAAAATCTAGAGTATGCCTACTTAGGGGAGAGCAAGACTTTACTAGTTATCATTTCTTCTGACTTGACTACCGATCAAAAAGAAGCTCTATTAGATGTTTTAAGAGAGAATAGGGAAGCTATTGGATGGACCATGGCTAATATCAAATGGATTATCCAACCATTGTTCAACACCGATTCCACTTGATAGATGATGCCAAACCTACTAGAGATCCTTAACGTAGGTTAAACCCAGTAATAAAAGAACTTGTTAGGAAAGACATTCTGAAATGTCTCGATCATAGGATCATTTGTTCTATTACTGATAGTTCATGGGTGAGTCCGGTCCAAGTTGTTCCAAAGAAATTTGGGATCACCGTGATCCAAAATAAGGCTAATGAGCTGATTCCCACTCGGATCCAAACTGAATGACTTGTTTGCATTGACTACCAAAAACTCAACTTAGCCACTCGAAAAGATCACTTCCCTCTTCCATTCATTGATCAAATGTTAGAGCGCTTAGCAGGACACGAGTTCTATTGTTTCCTGAATGGATATTTAGGTTACAATCAAATCCCTATCGCTCCCGAAGATCAGGAGAAAACCACCTTCACTTGCCCCTATAGAACATTCGCATACCGACGCATGCCTTTTGGGCTGTATAATGGACTTGTCACATTCTAACGTTGCATGATCAGTATTTTTTCAACCTGGTAGAGAGATTTTTAGAAACTTTTATGCACGACTTTTCTATTTTTGGTGACACATTTTCCCAATGTTTGCATCATCTAAACTGGTCTTAGAATGGTGTAGGGAGAAAAATCTAAATCTCAATTGGGAGAAATGTTACTTCATGGTCAAGAAGGGTATTGTCTTAGGACATGTGGTTTTCAACAAGGGAATTGAAGTAGACAAAGCTAAGGTAGATCTCATTTCTAGCCTTCCTCCTCCCAAAACTGTCAAAGATGTCAGATCATTTCTTGGTCATGCTAGTTTTTACCGATGTTTTATCAAAGATTTTAGCAAAATTGCTAGACTTTTGACCAATCTCTTAGCCAAGGATACATCATTTGTCTTCTCTCCCGAATACTTCAAAGCTTTTGAATTTCTGAAAAGGAGCTAACTATAGCTCCTATCATTCATGCACCAGACTGGACCTTACCCTTTGAACTGATGTGTTATGCATCCGACTATGTAATTAGTGATGTTTTAGGACAACAGTTTGATGGAAAACTATATGTGATCTACTACGTCAGTAGGACTCTGAATGATGCCCAACAAAAGTACTCTAAAGGAGGTGATCCAACAGCACCTTCCAGTACAGCTACCTTGTTACGACTTGACTCCAGTCACTAGCCCCACCTTTGGAATCTTACGGAAAAAGAGTTTTTAGCTGTAGTCTTTACCTTAGAAAAATTTTAGGTCCTATCTTATTGGGTTTTTGACCAAAGTTTTCACAGATCATGCCGCACTAAAAATCTTTTGACTAAAAAGGATGCTAAAACATGACTCATTAGATGGATTCTCCTACTTCAAGAGTTTGACATTCCAATTCTTGACAGAAGAGGAGCAGAAAACCCCGTAGCAGATTACCCCTCTAGACTCCCGAATGCACCAACATCAACCGTCCCAATCAATGAACATTTTCCAGATGAACAACTCTACCAATCCAATCTGTCCCATGGTTTGCCGATATTGTGAATTACTTAGTTATGAAACAGATCCCTTCTCATTGGTCTAAACAAGATAGATCCCGTTTTCTCTCCCGGGTAAAATACTTTTACTGGGATGATCCATATCTGTTCAAATATTATCCTGTTCAGATCTTTAGGAGGTGTGTTCCCACTAAAAAAATAGGAGTGTTCTATCCTTTTGTCATGAGCAAGCATGCAGAGGCCACTTTAGGCTAAGAAAAACAGTCGAAAAAATTCTCCAATGTGGGCTATACTGGTCTACTCTTTTCAAGGATTCATACGAGTTTTGCAAAATCTATAACCGCTATCAACTTTTTGGAAAAATCACTAGAAGAAATATGATGTCCTTACAACCCATCTTATCTGTTGAACTTTTTGATTTGTGGGGTATCGATTTCATAGGACCATTTTCAAATTCTTTGGGAAATGTTTACATTCTAGTAGCTATCGAATATATGTCAAATGAGTTAAGGCGGGAGCTTGCAAAACTAATGACAACAAGGTTGTTGTTAAATTTTTGAAGGAGAATGTTTTTGCATGGTTTAGAGTGCCCTGAGCGATCATTAGCGATAACGGTATACATTTCTGTAATCGTTCTTTTGAGGCTTTGATGAGGAAATATTCAATCACAAATAAATTGTCAACTTCTTATCATCCCCAAACCAGTGGTCAAGTAGAGGTCACAAATAGACCGATCAAACAAATTTTAGAGAAAACAGTTAATCAAAATAGAAAAAATCGATCTGTAAATTTGTGTGATGCTCTGTGGGTATATCAGACAGCATTCAAGGCCAATTTGGGGATGTCACCGTACAGGCTCGTGTTTGGAAAATCTTTTCATCTACTAGTGGAGTTGGAACACCGAGCAATGTGCGCTATAAAATAATTAAATTTTGATTTAGACTCCGCAGGGAAGAATAGATTGCTCCAAATAAATGAGTTAGAAGAAATTTGGAACGATGCATATATAAACTCAAAAGTTTATAAATAGAAAACCAAGATTTTTCATGACAATTCAATTTTACGGAAAAATTTCACTCCAGGTCAAAAAGTTTTACTGTATAACTCAAAATTACATCTTTTTCTTGGAAAATTAAGGTCAAGATAGACATGTTCGTTTATTGTAAAACAAATTTTCTCACATCGGGCCGTCGAGATAAAAAATCCTAAAAATAATGACATTTTTAAAATAAATGGTCAATGTCTTAAACCATTTTTCGAATTTTCTATGCTCGGAAAGGAGGAGGTGTTGGTTCTCCATGAACCACATTATTTGTAAAAAAAAGGAATATATATATATATATATGAAAAAATAAAAAATTAGAGAAGAATAATTTTTTCCTTTTGTTTATTATTTGATTTCATT
The DNA here is from genome assembly GCA_022839385.1 of Asparagus kiusianus. Taxonomy (NCBI): domain Eukaryota; kingdom Viridiplantae; phylum Streptophyta; class Magnoliopsida; order Asparagales; family Asparagaceae; genus Asparagus; species Asparagus kiusianus. The sequence continues at coordinate 13,776 of BQKN01037653.1, forward strand.
ATCCTCATACTAACGGTAATTACAGAATTTTTTTAGCATCATTATTCTAGGTCCACCAAACAAATGTAAGTTTTTTAATTTTTATCTACTTTAATTTGTGCATAAGAGAATTTGTATTGAGGACAATGCAAAATTTAGGTGTGGGGGTGGGAAGTAGTTATTTTTCCTCTTTATTTTATCTCTTTGTTGTATTTTTGTCATAATTTTTCTTTTTTTTCACCACTTAAAAAAATTGTCACTTGCCAAATTAATAGAGTTAAGTAATAATTGATCTATTTGATAAATTTTAAATTTTCTAATCCATAGTTAGTAATTTACTCAAGTTCACCTTTTATGATAACCCTAAATAAATTTCTTAAGAAATAATTTTTCAAAGTAGTATACTTTACTTAAGCCTTATCCTAGACTTTTAATTAAAATAATAAAATTTTTACATGCTTAACTTAGAGTTGAAAATAATTTTTTAGGTTATATTGAGTTACATATTTTTTCAGACAATATATATACATACACACACATATATATTAAAAAAATAACCTTGTAAAAGAAGAGTG
>BQKN01037671.1:0-49976 GCA_022839385.1 Asparagus kiusianus
CCCCCTTTCTTTGGTGATTCTTGGAGGATTTTGGAGGAGCTGACGCGAGATCCATCGGTATTCAGCGAAGGAGGATCATTCTCATTCGTCTTTGGGAGTTCATCAACACCCCCCAGGCGAGTTTTATCTCGCCCAATCCCTTTCTTTATATTGTATGTTGCAAAAAGAACAAGTTTTCAGTTAATAAAGAGTACCCACGAATTTCTTAATGCAGATCTAGATCTGAAAATTTTCCTAACAAGAGTTTTGAAAGAAAGATAATTGTTTTCAAACGTGCCGACATGCATACATGTGTTTAAAAAGTTTCTTTTTGTCTATAGTGATTAGATTGTATTTTCTTTACATATTCTAGAAATGCTAAATCATGTATATAGGATTTGTAGTATATAGAATCATCGTATAATGGCTTTTGAATTAACCTCGAGGAGCAGAAACCTATAGAAAAGGTTTTTGTCTCTTCACGGTCGACCGCTGAGGAATTTTCTGCATGCTCATATTGTTGCATAAGTTTGTGTAGCTAGCGAGACACCTAGGTTATATAGGATTATAATACACTGGGATTTGTGTATATGAGTTAACTACGGACACGAGTTTTAGATTCACTCACCGAGGCACGAGAGTGAGTAGTAAATATGCTGATTTTTTTATATTACTTTCATGTTGAAGTCCTCGTGTTGGACTATAATCCATTGAAGTCCTTGTGTTGGATTATAATCCATTACAGTCCTCGTGTTGGACTTTAAGCTTTTGCGGTTCATGTATTGGACATTTACCTATTTCAGTCCACGAGTTGGGTACGTATTTGACATCTGGCAGGTCATTGATATTATAGTTTGAGATGGAGCTATATTTCTTTATTGCTCTATGTTATAGTTTTTTTTAGGGATTTTATATTTAGCTATTTACAATTTGAGCTAACGGGAGACGTACATATGCTCGTGTTGTAAATTTCTAAATATCAAAGCACCATTTTATTTCGGAGTAGATGATTGACTATCTATATGTATTAACAACTATTTTTCTTTCTTCTAGCTCTTCCCCCTGCGGTTGGTTGAGATGTTACTCGCTAGCGCTTGACGCTCGTTGTTTCCCCTCTTTTAGATAACGAGCTAGGTGCACGGAGAGCCGTAGGTTGATGTAGTTGTTCTAGCATTTATTTATCTATATTGTGAGTAGTTTATGTCAGAGCTCCACAGTAGATGTGTTTATGAACATTTGAGTTATTATTCTAGTTTTGTAAAGGCGGTGTGCCTAAATATCATTTCATTTGATTTCCTATGTCGAGACACTTGTATTCAGTCAGATGTTATTTCTCTCAGAGATTGGTCTATTTTTTTCAGTGGTGATGATTTTTTCAGAATATCTGTCGTTTAGTATTTCTTCTATATATTTTCTCTAGCATGTTTTGTACCTACACATGTTATTGATTCTACTAGATAGATAGTAATTGTGATGGTGAAACAAGCTATTGCATAGTATAGTGCATGACAGGTTTGACATTCTTGGTTTCACCTTGGACTGTAACCTTGTTGAAACCAGGAGCATCATAGTTAGTATCAGAGCTCTAGTTTCAGTATCCTTAGGATCATCCTGTATCTAGTCGTTGAGTTAGAGTAGAGTTTCTTAAGATTCGTGTATAGAGTCCGCTAGAAATTTCTAGAATGAGTGAGAACATTATATACGCGTATGCAAAAATTACGATTTTATTGAGACTAGTATACATTGATATTAAAAGTATTTGCCTGAATGATATATGATATGAATTTCTTATCTTTACGAATTCCATATATGTTTCATTCGAGGACTTATAAACTTTCTTCTATATGCTTAGATGGCTGGACGTGATAGACCTCGTACCCGGAGAGTTGGTCAGGCAGAGCCACAGCAGGCTCCACTAGAGCCACAACAGGCTCCACCCAAGCCACAACAGGCTCCCCAGTATTTGATAGACCTGATGGCTCCTATAGCCGCTAGGATGGCAGCACTTAAGGAGCTTGTGACGAATCACATCACACCACCACCACTGTAGGCGTCAAAAATTACTTTATAGGTCCCCGTACACGGCTTGAGACAGAGAGAAGATGATGAACGTTACTATTTGAGTCACATAAGCTCATTTGATGATGACAAATGCATGAAGTGAGTCGATGGACCATGCGAAGCAACGGAATTTCAGAACAACGGAAACACGAATGGACCGAGAGCTGCACATCACTTACAAAAGATGAAGAACCCCTCATGTCCTATCTACTTCACATGTGATTCAACCATGGGAGATTATAGATCTCCTCATTAGCTTTCCAACACATCTTAAACCAAGTAATTCTGAGTTTGGATGATGAAGATACGGCGAAAATGGGTGGAACGTGTAAACCAAGTTCAGGCCAAAGTTTGGCCAAGACATCAAGTGGTGTCTCGGCTAATGCTTAGCCGAGACACCAAATGGTGGTGTCTCGGCCGAAGCATGGTCGAGACACCCACGGGTGTCCGCAGTCCCCGAAATATATTTTTGGCTGTTTTGAGCCATTTTTCGATCGTTAACCATTTGGATTTGTTCCAACTAATAAGATATCATCCAAGAACGTGGTTAACTGGTTACAACTGAAGATAAGAGTGAATCAACCGTTCTTATCCAAAAACAGAGCTTCTAAAGCCTATAAATACATCCCCAGGGCCTTCATTTTTCCAGATCTGGAATTCTCGAGCATTGACGAAGCCCTGCTGAACTGAAGAGTGAAGGAGCACGAATTTCAGAAGGAAGAAGGAGATCGGATCGAGTTCGTCAGCATAAAGGAGAGGAGCTCATCAGATCTACACTTCCTAGTCCTTTGCCTTGAGATTGCCCCGTTACGGTGATCTCGAGAAGAGTGATTATCTTACTGTTGCTAAGATAATTGCTTCGGCTTCCTGATTCCTTCACGAATCAATGAAGCTCCGGATCTGATCTGATCGTTTGGTGGTCCACGGATACTAACATCCCCATCACAGGCCAAGATCCCACGCAAGCAACGGGCGATAAACACCCGTTGCGCTGTTTGATGAGAGTTGTACTTTTTTGTTTTCATTGTGTAAAGGTCTTATAAAAAGACTAACTTTTGTTTTCATTGTAACGTTTAAAGTTATAATGAACACAGCAATGAATACATCCACTTTCTCCCCAAACAAGCTGGCGACCACAGTGGGAGCCAACAGCTTCGCTGCCGAAGCTGTCATGATGGAACCAGCGATCAAGATCCTGGTGAATGAAGAGGTCAAATATGAATTCGACTAACAAAAGTTCGAGGAATATTTGTCCTCCTCCAGATCTTCCTCTCCTCGCAGATCCAAAAAAGTCTGCTGGTCTTCCGACACGAAGACCCGAGAAGATGATCTCCACATCGCCACCGTGGCAGTTGTAAGTCATGACTTGTCGTCGATATCCGGCGAAGTTAGATCAGCAGATCCGAACTCCTCCTTGACCAAAGAGTCAGTTGTTGAAGCTGCGCCAACGTTGTCAAAGAGGGCGTGCCAAAGACGGCGTCAACGTCTTGTGCGTCAACTTGCTAAAGCTTTGGAGCCAATGGATGAAATCTGCTATAATGTGTATTTGAAATCTACATAGCGCCAAGAACAACAACGGCGATCGAGCGACCCCTCCTCTAAAGCAGAGAAGAATGAATAGGTCTGCGTTAAGAGGACCTGCTTTACCCTTGAGGAGTGAATCCAGAAGCGCCACACATTGCTGGCGTAAGCCTAAATCCTTGTGTAAGAAGCACGAAAAATGCAGAAGGAAGAAGTGGTTAAAAAATCACCCAAGCAGAAATGGGTTTGGATGCCAAAGGTCAAATCAGCACCTAAGGCAAAAGTAGACGAAGTAATCCTTCGACCTTCGTCAACTCTGAATCCCACTCCCCTTAGTAGTACGGACCTCACCAAATCAAGAATTTCTCTGAAAAACCGCTTTGGTCCTCTCCCCGAAGATCGAGTAAAGCACCTATTAAGGAGCAATTAGGACCGTTGAAAGGTTCCCAAACAACCATTCAGGCTGGGGGTTGTACTAGTCCCCCTAATAATAATAAAGGGAAAGCTCTTATGACCGACCGCATTGGACTACGAGTCGAAGTACAAGAGCCCGTTAGAGTTTCACACTCACGAAGGCATAAATCTGAACAAGTGACTCCTGGAGATGCCAATGAAGCATCATATCCCAGAAGGAAACATGATCGTCTGATGATGACATTATACCTAGGAAGCCGTGCCAGCACACGATAGGTTGCTCCAGTTATCAGACTGATGAGTTGTACTATCAAACGGCAAATACGAACAAGTATCGAAAGAGAAATATCCGAGAGACGAACTCTCGTTGTCCGTGTGTGAAAATCATCAAGGCAGTGTTGTCAGAATGCAGTTGTCATGGGACTGCTCCCCGGAGGGTCTTAGTATTTGAACGAATCTCTACTAAAACATCCGAACCAAACGCTAGGCATTTTCCCAGAAAAAGGCCAACCAGCTTAGATGACGAGTTCCCTCGAGTAACTATCAATATGGCCGACAAAGGCAAGTTCTCGAGACGCTTCAATTCTGAGCCTTTTGCAGAAGTATCTCAACGCATGACTTGGCTGCAGTCTGGAATTGTCAGACCTAGACCTAGGAGGTCACAATCCTCCAGTGATGAAACATCAGATGCTTGCTCTGTGTTGGCTTCTGACGATAGGGCATCCAGTGCAGGGCAATCTTATGAATCATTCATGATTAATGCCGAACAAATGGCTAAAATTCTCGAGGATGCTTTAGACAAACAGAAAGAGAATTTTAAATTCAAAATGGAAATGGCCATGCAGGAGATGAGGGATATGCATAGTCAACAGATTGCGACGCTGGCAAATCTGCAAGGAGAGTCCAGCCTTCGCAATAATCCTAACCAAGTTGATAGTGATAGGGAGGCGGATAAGAATACCAACATGGATCCCCCTCCTGTTGACAACAATACCTGGGGTGGCCCCTCAGATGATAACAATACAAAGGAGGACCACGTCACTTCTCCCCGGAATCGCTCGAAGAAAGATACGAGTGAGGATAAGAAGATGAGGGACTTGGAGAGCAAAATCAATGCGTTGATGAGCACTCAAGAAGTAAAGAAGTCCGGAATACCTTGTCCTTGCCCAAGAGAGTGGGAATCAATCCCGTACCTGGCAAAGTTTAATTTGATCAACTTCACGCCGTTTAACGGAAAGTATATTTCAAATCTCATTTGGGAATAATCTCTGAAAATGAGCCCTTGATGGTATGGTCATTCGTCGGCACTCTTCGTGGAGCAGCCTTCAATTGGTTTCACCGTCTTAAGGTGGGAAGTATCAGTAGTTAGGACGATATGGAAGATATGTTCCTTACGAATTTCTTCGATGACGACACCAAGGTTTCAATTGGAACGTTATTCAATGAGAAGCAGAAGGATGGAGAGTTGGTCAAAAGTTTCGTCAAACGATTCCGGAACAAAGCTATGAATTGTAGAGATATGGTTAGCGAGGACTTCATCCTGGAAACCTACCACAACAATCTTTCTCTGGATATCCTTGAAGCCATGGGAATAGCGCCATTCAAGACTTGGAATGATTTAAAGGTCCGAGGAGAACGAGCCGAATGCTTCCTCAAAAGGAAGAAGGCTGAAAGGGGTCAGTCAGTGACTAATGCTCCGCAACACAATTTTGTCCCCATGGGTAAAGGAAAAGCACAAGCGAACGCAATCGACATAAACCAAATGTTTGAGCTGCAAGTGCAACCACAACTGCAACAACAGTAGCAAAAGGCGCCTCAACAGCCGCGTTGGTAACAACATCCCCAAAAGCAAAAGGCCGCGGAACCAAAGTTCCCAAAGGTTTACTCGTTTAAAGAAGACGAAGTCCCTGGTATTTTCAAGTACCTCATAGAGAACAATAAGATCAAGTTACCTCCTATCCAAGATCAAGAGGACGCCAAAAGGGTTAATGACCCAAAATACTATGTGTTCCACAGAGTGGTTCACCACCCAACTAAGTCATGTTATGCCCTTAAAGACAACATCCAAGCTTTGATCGACATTGGGGTCATTACTATGAAACAGTCTAAGGAGAAGAAGGTGGGTGCGAATGTAGTGTCAATCAGCTTCGGATCTGTTCCCCTGAATTGGTTTCAGCCCGAAACCATAGTGAATGTGGCGGTGAAGACTATCAACGATGATCCTTATAAACAATACCAGAAAGGACTTGTGCCACACACAGCCCCAAATGGTGAGATTCTCTAGATCTATCCTGATCTAATTAAAGATGAACAGTTGGCCGGATCGTCATCCAAGAATTAGTCAAAAGGGAAAGGGAAATCTTGTTATGGAGCCTCGGCTATCCCAGAAAAAAAGGATGAGGAAATCCCGACCTTCCCGCTCTCTGAAGATGAGCAAGAAGCCTTTGCAACCAACGGAGAACCGGTCTTTACTACCCGGAGTGGAAATGAATACCATTTCAAGTATTCGACGGCCACCTTCGAGCAATTAGCTAAGCAAGGGGTAACAAAAACCATTCCCTCCAAGACATTAGCAGAAATGGGGGTGGTCACAACTCCCCGGCACCTGTTGAAAAGACTCAGTAGAAGCTAAAGGAGAAAGAGCCTTTATACCAAGAGGGTCAGAACCCGAAGCAGTCTCGATTCAATCAACTGATTAGGAGAGACAAACCGGGTAGCTCGAGCACTCTTCACCGCTTTGATATTATGATGCAGTTAGCCAATATACCTACAAGAATAACTCTATATGAACTGCTACATCTTTCGAAAGATACGAGGAAGCATTACAAGAAGCCTTGGCAAATTCTGACGTTTTCCTGATGCAGATCAAGCCATCTCCTGAGGAACCGGAGCCGTCAGTCTAACACTGTAACCTCGCGGCGAACCACTTTCCCTACATTTCTTTCACTAAGGAGGACATACAGACAAAGAATTCAAGGCATGACCGGCCCTTGTATTTCACTGGGCACATTGGCTCCAGCGTAGTCAACCGGATCCAAGTTGATCCGGGTTCCGCTGTTAGTATCATGCCACTCCGATTGATGTATAATCTCGGAATACCTGCTAGTAAGCTGGCCTCCACGGGCACTACAATCTATGGATTCAACACCAGTAGGTCTAGACCACTAGGTAAAATCCGAGTGAAGTGCCAGGTCGGAGATTTAAAGTCGGAAGTCACATGTTATGTGATCGACGCATAGACTTCATATAACTTACCATTGGGTCAACCATGGATCCACGGTAACGTTATGGTCCCTTCCACCCCCCATCAGTATCTTAAATATGTAGACACTAATAATGAGATCAAGATGGTGGTCACGGATAAGCAACCGTTTAAAGGGTTGGAAAATTATTTTACTGACTCCCTTCTCTACGGTGCTGAATCTGATACTAAACCATCGGCCCAAGGTACGAACTGTGGAGAAGAAGTTGATACGGAGGCTAGGCTTGGTTACGATGGTGGTTTTGTACTTAATGATATTGTACCTATTGTAATCAATCTTGACGATGGAGAATCATCGGATAATAGTTGTAATTAACAACTTGCTAAAGAAATAGCAATAAATAATAATTTAGAGTACTCGTTGTGTCTTGATAACATCATGAAGGGATTATACGATGATCCTAACTTGTATATGCCACTTCAGCCATATTGCATAACGAAAAAGCATGTTCAGGATTCGTTCGGAACGATACTTGTTGTCCCCGCAAAGGTAGGGGATGAAAAAGAAGTCGTTTATGGTAAAGGGAAGAAATTTTCAGTACCGGATCACTTCTTGAGAGAAGAGGACGATGATGATAAACTAGCTCCTCATTTATTCAGATATGATACAAAAGCATGAAACCTCATGGAGAGATACGGATATGACTTCGCACTCGGAGAGGGTCTTTGTTTCAGTTGAGGTTCGCGAGTTCCACCTCGTATGGCTTATGTACCAAAAGGAAAACCCAATGATTATTATAGCTACAGGAAAGGTTTAGGCTACGTCTCTTCATCCGATGACGAGTGCTTGTAGGCATATAAAATTTCCTATAGGTCCCTTCGCACAGCTCGACACGAGGAATCGACAAATTAACGAACCATCGAGTGATGAGGCGACGAGGTCAACAAATTGCACGCGATCAACAAAATGCATTCGCGTGCGGAATCAATCCAACGGTTCGGGGAGCCAATGAGTCGTCCAACCAAGAACGGACTCGGATGAATCGCGATCGAATCAAGATCAGCTTCGGACTCGAACTCAGAAGTGGATTTACTGCCAAATCGGGAATCAAGTCAACAAATCGATTCCAGACCAAGTCAACCACAAACCCGAATCATGGACAAAGCAACAACCGAATGACGGAACCCAAAACACCCGGGGGGACTCGGCCGAAACCGAGCCACCCCAAGGTGGCTCGGCCCAAGCCGAGCCACCCTAAGGTGGCTCGGTGGCTCGGCATGAGCCGAGCCACCTTGAGGAGGCCGGCTCTATCCCCCCCTCTTGTGTGTTGGCCACACGTGCGCACGGGCACAGTGACGCTTGGCTATAAATAGGAGAGGGGGTTGTTCATTTTAAAAGGGGGGATTTTGGAGGAGGCGAAGCCCTGCAGAACTGAAGACTCAGATCTTAAAAAGATTCAATCTTTGGGGACTCGAAGACTTGCTCATCCGGATCTGGTGCTCGGCGATCGTCAACGCCAAATAAGGCAGGAGTTCGAGAGGACCGGATCTCAGATCTACATCGTTATACTCCGGATCAAAGCTTGGTCTTTGATCCCGAGATTTGAGCGATTGTTTCCTTGGTGAAACAATCGCTCCGGCTATTATTTCCTTAGTGAAATAATACCCGTTATACTGCGTAGATCCGACCGGATCTAGATCTCGCGGTGTCCACGGATAAACCCCGGCGCAGGCAAACAACCCACGCAAGCGAGCGACTACAAAACAGGAGCTCGCGATTTGTTCGACAAACAAGGAAACAAATTTGTAATTTTCATTTCTTTTTATTTGATTTTCGTTGTAACCGGATCTTATAAAAAGATCGGATCTTTGTAATCGATAAACTGTTACAAGAGTGTACAATGGAATCAATGATGAAAGCTACAATTTTTCCCGCGAACAATCTGGCGACCACAGTGGGAGCCACCGATCTCGCTGCCGAGATCGTTGCGTCGCAGTCGCGGATCCCGATCCCGGTCGAGGAGGAGGTCGAGTATGAATTTGACCAACAGAAGTTCGAGGAGTATCTGTCATCCTCGTCCGGATCTACCTCCCCTCGCAAGTCCAACAAGTCCAAGAAGCTCTCCTCCAGGAAAAAAACTCGTTGGTATGAAGATGTCGAAAATACCAACGAAGATCTCGCCCCGTTTGATGCCAAAGTCGCATCGGGTGAGATCTCTCCAATTCCCAACTAGGTCGGATCTGCTCTGGCCAACCCTGCCGCCGCAGAGGGCGTGGTGACTCTCTCGAAGAGAGCCCACCAAAGGCAACGTCAACGCCTTGCGAAGCAATTCGCAAAGGCTATGGAGTCAGTTGACGGGATCCGCTACAACACGGATCCGAAGAACAAGAGAGTCAAACAGCCTCAACAACCGATGAATGGCAGCTCCTCCAAGCCGCCAATCAACGAATAGGTCCGCGTTAAACGGAACCGTTCGACATTGGAAGAGAGCATTTGCAAGCTCCGCGCGATGTCAGCGCAGGCACGGGCTCAAGTCCAAGAATCCCGTAGAAGGGTGCAGAAGGAGGTGGCCAAGAAGCCGCCATCAACACGCAAGGTTTGGAGGCCGAAGTCCGAAGTGGCGATTCAGGCCAAAGAGCAACCTTCGCAGCCTTCGAAGCAGATTCAACCTCCGGCGAATCAAACAAAGTTGCCGACAATTCCCATGGCTACTCCAGGAGGTCACGCAGAATCATCCCGGAGAAAGAAGTCAGTTTTGGAACGCCTCGGCCCACTTCCTAAAGAACGAGGCAAAGCTCTGCCACAGGAACGTTTGGGTCCGATGAGGAAGTCCCGAGCGATTCAACACGCTGGGGGTCACCGCAACCCTCAGCATGATGAGGAAATCAGGGCAACCAAACGCACTACGCTGCGTATTGAAGTTCAGGAGCCCGTCGAGAATTCACGCCCACAAAGGCGCGTTTCGAGGCGTGTAACTTTTGGAAGCCCAAAGAAGGCAGTTCGCCCTCAGAAGGAAACGTTATCGTCTGATGATGATTACGTTATACCTGAGAAATCGTTCCAACACACGATGGGTTGCTCCGACTTTCATACGGACGAGCTGTACTATCGTGCTGGGGGTACGAGCAGAGCCAGAAAGAGAAGTTCTCGTAGGCTCGAAACTCAATGTCCCTGTTCCAAACTCATTCGGGTGGTATTGTCTGAATATAATTGCACTAAGACGGTCCCCGAAAGAGTTTCGGTTTTTGAGAGGCTCAGTACCGAAATGCTAAAGCCAAGGCATAGGTGTTTCCGGCAAAGAAGAACGGCGGTTGAAGATAGAGAATTTCCGAGAGTCACCGCTAACATGACCAGCAAAAGGACATCGACACGGGATGATCTCGAGTCGATTCTGAAAGCATCCCGGCGTATAACCCGTCTGCAGTCCGGAGCCATCGCACGAGGAACTTATGGTAGGGTTCGGATAAGACCACCATCAGAAGATGAAGAATCAGATGCCGGCTCAGCGGTTGTGTCTGACAATACTGTGTCCAGTGAAGGACAGCCCCGCGAGTCATTCATGATAAGCGCGGAGCAAGTGGCCAAGATGCTCGAAGAAGCCATGGCCAAACAACAAGAAAGCTTTAGGTTTGAAATGCAAATGGCCATGCAGAATATGAGAGAGATGCATGACCAACAGATCCAAGCATTGAGGAACCAACAAGGCGAACCAAGTCGTCATAACCAGAACAACCTGGAAGATGAAGACACAAATGAAACTCGTAATGCCAATAACCCTCCCATCAACGCAGGGGGTGGTAACGAGAATGCTAGTGAAGACACAGGTGAAAGCCTAAAGATTAAAAACCTCGAGAGCAAAATCAATACATTGATTTCTGCTAAAGAGACGAAAAAGACGGGCATTCCTTGTCCATACCCAAGAGAGTGGGAATCGATCCCATATCCGGCGAAGTTCAGTCTAATTAACTTCATGCCGTTTAATGGGATGGGTTCACCCACTCAGCATTTGATTTACTTCAAATCGCACTTGGGAGTCATCTCTGGTAATGAGCCTCTGATGGTGCGGTCATTCGTGGGCACTCTTCACGGAGCCGCCTTCGATTGGTATCACCGCCTCAAGCCAGGAAGCGTGAATAGCTGGGACGACATGGAGACAAAATTCCTCGCTAACTTCTTCGATGACGACACCGAGATATCCATCGGAACGTTGCTCGACGAGAAACAAAAGGACGGGGAACCGGTCGAAACCTTCGTCAAGAGGTTCCGGAACAAAGCATTGAATTGCCGAGACCCGATCACCGAGGAGTTCATTCTCCAGACTTGCCACAACAACCTCGCATTGGACATGTTGGAAGCAATAGGGACAGCACCGTCCAATAGTTGGAAAGACTTGAAGGTCCGAGGGGAACAAGCCGAACGCTTCCTCCGAAGGAAGAAGGCCGAGAGGAGTCAATCGACGACAAATCCTCCGAACTCGAACTTCGCCTCCCGTGGTAAGGGCAAGACACCCGCAACGACTGTCGATGCTAATCAAACATCGCAACAGCAGTCCCGGAGGTAGCAAAAGACTTCGGATTAGAGGCCTCAAAAAGAGTACTCCTTCAAGGACGAAGATGTTCCAGCCATCTTCAAATCCCTCCTTGACAATAACAAGATCAAGCTGCCACCGATCACGAATCAGGAGGAAGCTGACAATACTGCGGATCCGAAGTACTACGCATACCACAGGAGGGTCCTTCATCCCATCAAGGCCTGCTTTACTTTAAAGAATAGTATCCAGATCTTGGTTGAAGCCGGTGTCATAACGCTAGAGTGAGCCAGTTGAAAACGGCATAACTCCGACCAGTATAAGAGTATAAACTGCTTCCTTCACTCCGAAGAGTATACGAGTATAAACTGTTTCTCAATCCTCCGACCAGTATAAGAGGTTAAACTGCTCCCTGATACTCCAATAGGTGTATGAGTCTAAACTATTTCCTTTCTTCCACGGGAAGTTCCTGGAGAGTGCCATGCGTAGTATTCTTAAGGATAACCCGATCGTGCAGCTGATACAATGATACACCCAGTTTTGCAAAGAAAGCTGGGGGTGGATAATTCATGTAACGGGAAGTTCCCGGAAGAATGTTAAATGTAATATTCTTAGGGATAACCCGGTCATGATGAATAAAGTGATAAACACTAAACTCCTAATTTCCGAACACTCTTTTGCTGAGATGAAATCCGATCACTTCATTGGATCAATTTTCCCTCACAAAACTCTCATTGGTGTTTGACGACTCATAGTCTCCACTACAGAATCCCCCACCGATCAAACTAATTGACGACGGGACCACCAAAATTCTTTCCTGTTTAATCCATTCAAACTTCCGCTATGTTCGTGCACTCAACACTTTCATTGTTAGAGTCCGGATATAATTGACGAATTGTCAAAAGCTTTTTTTTGTTGTTAAGTCTTTACCACTTAACATCAGGAACCCCCTTTGAGTGATTTGTACGAATCAACATTCTTACAGTGATTTGTACTCTCACTCTTACTTTTTACTTGGTCAAACCTTCCTACAGTTAGGGCCAAAACCAAAATCCCCTCTCGATTCCTTCAATGAACGAGAGGCTCACGAATCGAGCGATCAAACCTTCTTACAGTTAGGATCGTTTTAAACCCCCCACTTGGTCAAACCTTCCTACAGTTAGGACCACAACCAAAATCCCCTCTCGATTCCTCCAATGAACGAGAGGTCCACTTTCAAATCGAGTGATCAAACTTTCCTACAGTTAGGGTCATCTCAAGCTCCCGCTTGGTCAAACCTTCCTACAGTTAGGACCAAAACCATAATTCACTCTCGATAAACGAGAAATTCCATCTTTAGTTCGATAATCAAACCTTCCGACAGTTAGGGTTATCTGAATCTTTTCGATTCTCAGAGTGGAGATCCCACTTTTAGTTTCACCTTTCCGGATTTTGGGGGTGGAAATCCCACCTCGAGTCTCCTTTCCTTCTTTGTTCGGGGAATAGAATATAAAATTCTTCCTTCCCCACACCAATCCTTTTTTCCAAGAATTTAGGATTCATCCTAGGAAGTTTATCCCGAATCCTAAGCAGGGATAAGTCTGCGCCTAACACGCGCTGCCGGTTTAGTCTTTCTTCGTAGAAGAAGACACCAGAGTTCGATTCTGGGGTATTTTATCCTGAAACCTAAGAAAGGATAAGTCTGCGCCTAACACGCGCCGCCGGTTAGTTCTTAACCGTTAAAAAGAACACTCGCCCACATATTCAACATTGTGGCAGGTTGTTATTAATAACACCAAAATCCATGCCTTGCACGCATGGGGAATTTCATCCTGAATCCTAAGAAAGGATATGCCGATGCCTAACACGCGTCGCCGGTTTAGTCTTTTTCCGTAGAAAGAGACACCAGAACTCGATTCTGGGGTATTTTATCCCGAAGCCTAAGTAGGGATAAGTTAGCGTTTAATACACGTTACCGGGTAGCCTATTCCCGTAATAATAGCGAAGTCTACGTATTCGAAGTCGTAGCACAAAGTCTAAGGGAGTTCATTCCTTTAGCGCAACGTTACATGCGGAACGGATTTAAATAATTCGCATGCTAGCCCGACTCAAACGGTAATCGGTAAAGGCTAATCAAATTCGTTGAGGGCTGAGGGTTAGCCAAAAATCCTAAAGTCAACGCCTAACACGCGTCGCCGGGTAACCTATTTCCGTAACAAATGGTAAAGTCTATGTATTCAACATCATAGCACAAAGTCTAAGGGTGTTCATTCCTTTAGCACAACGTCACATGCGGAACGGACTTAAACAATCCGCATGCTAGCCCGACTCAAACGGTAGTCGGTAAAGGCACATCAAACCCATTGATGGCTGAGAATTTGCCAAAAATTCTATAAATACGAGTCATTGACGCATCAATTTTATGAATTGGTCTCGTGACTCAAGTATCTACCACTCTCCAATACCTTAAGAGCTTAAACTGTGTATACTCCAGAAGACGTACGAGTATAAACTGTGTCGGACGTCGAACAATACGTCGCAATGAAGCCTGGACGCCGAACAACGCGTCACAATGAAGCTCAAACGCCGGACAACGCCGTCAATCGATGATCAGTTCTATGTTGAAGCAACCAACTCGAGCTAAAAAGTCAAGAAATCAAGAATCGACTTCAAGTTCAAAATTTCGACAACGGTCAGACAATAAATGCAGCACCGGAATCCTTACAGACGTTCAACAAAGCACCGAATAGCCTGAAGGAATTGAAGGAATCCAGAACAGAAGCCATTCCAAAGTCCCATTATACCGACTAAAGGTTAGGACAATCACATCCAAAGTATTCCAGACTCTTCTATAAAAGAACGAGACTGAAATACTTTGGAGGGGGTATCTGTAGGCATATAAAATTGCCTATAGGTCCCTTCGCACAGCTCGACACGAGGAATCGACAAATCAACGAACCATCGAGTGATGAGGCGACGAGGTCAACAAATTACACGCGATCTACAGAATGCATTCGAGTGCGGAATCAATCCAACGGTTCGGGGAGCCAATGAGTCGTCCAACCAAGAACGGACTCGGATGAATCGCGATCGAATCAAGATCAGCTTCGGACTCGAACTCAGAAGTGGATTTACTGCTAAATTGGGAATCAAGTCAACAAATCGATTCCAGACCAAGTCAACCATAAACCCGAATCACGGACAAAGCAACAACCGAACGACGGAACCCAAAACACCCGGGGGGACTCGGCCGAAACCGAGCCACCCCAAGGTGGCTCGGCCCAAGCTGAGCCACCCTGAGGTGGCTCAGCATGAGCCAAGCCACCTTGAGGTGGCCGGCTCTCTCTCCCCCCACCCCTCTTGTGTGTTGGCCACACGTGCGCACGGGCACAGTGACGCTTGGCTATAAATAGGAGAGGGGGTTGTTCATTTTAAAAGGGGGGATTTTGGAGGAGGCGAAGCCCTGCAGAACTGAAGACTCGGATCTTAAAAAGATTCATTCTTTGGGGACTCGAAGACTTGCTCATCCGGATCTGGTGCTCGGCGATCGTCAACGCTAAAAAAGGCAGGAGTTCGAGAGGACCGGATCTCATATCTACGTCATTATACTCCGGATCAAAGCTTGGTCTTTGATCCCGAGATTTGAGCGATTGTTTCCTTAGTGAAACAATCCCTCCGGCTATTATTTCCTTGGTGAAATAATACCTGTTATACTGCGTAGATCCGACCGGATCTAGATCTCGTGGTGGTCCACGGATAAACCCCGGCGTAGGCAAACAACCCACGCAAGCGAGCGACCGCAAAACAGGAGCTCGCGATTTGTTCGACAAACAAGGAAACAAATTTGTAATTTTCATTTCTTTTTATTTGATTTTCGTTGTAACCGGATCTTATAAAAAGACCGGATCTTTGTAATCGATAAACTGTTACAAGAGTGTACAATGGAATCAATGATGAAAGCTACAATTTTTCCCGCGAACAGTGCTGCTGGCAAGTTATCGATCAGATAGCTAATAAGGGTAAAGACAAATATTCTTCTGATTCTTCAGCTTGGGACTCTGACACTAGTCTTGGGGAAATGTTCCAAAAATTGATGTCGAACATGACCATAATTGACTCAGTCACCATTGAGGAAGACGATCAAATACCAACTTGGGAAGACCCTTGGGTTCATCACCTGAATATACAGTACAGTAATAGATTCGAACAAAGGGAACCCCCTACCGAGGACCAAGTACTAAGTGAATATGGATGACGAGGATAACCAGAAACCGATATTCATCAACGATAGTCTCCCGCCAAATGAGAAAGAAGAGCTAATTGCCCTCATTAGAGAGTACATCAATGTTTTGCTTAGAACTATGAGGATATGACAGGACTCGATCCCAATGTGGCAATACATCGCCTCAACATTAAGCCGGATTTCAAACCACTCAAACAACAGCAAAGACGATTTTGTCCGCAAATTATAGAGGCGATCGAGTCCGAAGTTAAAAAGCTTATTGACTCGGGTTTCGTCAGAGAGGAGCAACACCCTAAGTGGCTTGCCAATATTTTCCCAATCCTCAAGAAGAACGAAAAAAAAGGATTTGCATCGACTTCAGAGATCTTAACACTGCTTGCCTAAAAGACAATTTCCCTCTTCCTATCACGGATGTTATCATCGATAACACATATGGGTTTGAAAGAATGTCCTTCATGGATGGATTTTCTGGTTATAATCAGATAAAGATGCATCCAGATAACGAAAAGCATACCACATTCAAAACACCCCTCGGGGTTTTCTGCTACACGGTTATATCATTCGGTTTGAAGAGCGCAGGTGCCACGTACCAAAGAGCCATGTCAAAGATTTTCCAGGAGCATCTCCGAAAGACCGTTGAATGATATGTGGACGATCTAGTTGTAAAGAGCCGTCACAAGAATGATCACATCAAACTTGAAAACTATGTTCGACCTGATGCGGATTCACCAATTGAAGATGAATCCCACCAAATCTTTCCTCAGAATGTCCAGCGATAAATTTCATAGATTCGTCATCACCACCAAGGGTATCCACATCGACCCCGATAAGGTGAAGGCAATTAATGAATTATAACCTCCGAGAAACCTTAAAGAACTTAGAGGATTGTAAGGACGGTTGGCTTATATCCGACGGTTCATCTCGAACCTTTCGGGGAAATATCAACCATTCTCCAGGCTCACAAAGAAGGGCGTATCGTTTGTATGGGATGACTTCTGTCAAAAAGCGTTTGAGGATATTAAAGAATATCTCTCAAAACCTCCTGTACTCGTTGCACCAAAATCAGGCAAACTGTTCTTAGTTTATGTCAAGGCGACGAGCCACTCGTTAAGTGCATTACTTTCACAAGACGACGACAACGGTCACGAACAGACAATATATTACTTGAGTTGAACCCTTGTGGGTGCCGAATCTTGGTATCCAATGATTGAGAGGGAGTGTCTCACCTTGGCGTTCGCAATTCAAAAGATGCGGCATTACTTAGTTGGACAGACTATTTATGTCATCTTCAACGTTAACCCAGTCCGAGTATTCATGATGAAGCCAGCTTTCATGAATTGGCGGTTAGCAAAATAGGTCCTACTTTTGTCCCAGTAAGATCTGCACTTTAAACAATAGAAATCAGTCAAAGGACCGGTTATTTGTGATCTTCTGGCAGCTAACCCAACTATGGATACTGCCGAAGTATATGACGATCTGCCAGATGAAACCCATGAAGCCAACGTAACTTCTCATCAACAGGTGTGGCATTTGTACTTCGATGGTGCTTCACGAGCAACTAATGTGGCAAGTGCTCCTGGATGTTCTAGGATTTCCTCCGGAGTTGGAGTTGTCTTAGTTTCCCTGGGAAAACATGTGATGCCTCGAGCCTACTCACTGACCGAGCCGTGCTCAAATAACGTAGCCGAGTATAATGTGCTGCTTATAGGACTCAGCTTTGCTAAAGAGCTGGGGGTCGGGTATCTTGAAGCTTTCAGTGACTCTAAACTGGTAGTTAAACAAGTTCAAGGGGAGTATGACGTCAGAAAATAGGATTTGATACCATACCATAAGATGGCTGTTGAGATGGCAGAATCATTTGAAGGATTCTTCATCGAATACATTCCACGCTTACAGAACACCTACGTGGATGCATTAGCAGCATTAGCAGTATCTCTGGCATAGCCTCCCGAAACAGAACAATTCGTTATGGTGAGAACTCATTAGCTCTTCGTACCAATATACGATGTAGACGACGGAGAAGAGGATATTAAAGAAGTACATTCAACCCAAGTTGAGTTCGAATCCCGAGATTGGTATTTCCCTATCATAGACTACGTCCTTGTAGGTGTAAATTTTGATTTCCTGAAATGGGGATTCGTTTGTATTGATAAGAATAGCTTATTACAAACTAATGAATCAAAATTACAATAGAAGTAGAGGGAAGGCCCTCCTTGTTTATCGTGAGGACTTTGGTAACGATAGGATGCCTCGCTCGGTTCTCGCACCGAGTCTACTTCCCTTAGACGATTCGATCTAGGTTACTAGTGAGCTTCAGTACATAGTCGAAGCTCATGTTGGTTGAGTTCGAGTCTCCGAGTTTGGTGGCGGTCAGGGCCCGAAGCTAGGAGAAGGTGCTACAGTGTAAGGATCATGCAAAGAGCATGTTGTTAACTCAGTTGAGAGCTAAGAGCTAATGGTCCAGCTAACTGATTGAATTAATCAATTAACTGCGAACCCCTTACCTGTAACTAGGAGAGGATCTTAAATAGAGGAGAGATGGTGTGGTCGCTTCCTTGAATCATGAGATGTGACCATGTACTATTGGGAGATACCATGCTTCTCACTTGTACCGTGAGCGGCCGCGTGATGGGCTCGGAGCACTATACTTCTCCCCCTCATGTTGCAGGAAACAGGAAGGCCCATCCCTGTACGTGATATTGCCGCTACCAGGTACTTTGGCGAGTTCGATGAGTTTATCTATCGCAGGCGAATTCAGCTCTTGACTCGTGCAGGCGAGTCGAGTAAGCAGGTGAATTTTAGTCACTTGGATGATATTGACTCGTGCGGGCGTGTCAAGCATGCAGGTGAGTTTGGCGATTGCATGGATTTGACTGGTCATTCGTACTGTGGACGGCTGCTTGATGGGCTCGGGGTACTGTGCTCCTTCCCTTCACATCATGGGAAATAGGAAGGCCCATCCCTAGACGTGATATTACGGCCACCAAGTACCTTGGCGAGTCTGTGGTTAGAATGTTGATCGCCTGGCTGATTGTCTGGGCATGCAGGCGAGTTCGGCTCTTGAGTAAACTTAACTCGTGCAGGCGAGTCAAGTGTACAGGCGAGTTTATGATCACCTGGTGGATCGCCAGCTGCATGGGCGAATATGGTGATTGCGTAGTCTTGGCTCGTGCTGGCGAGTCAAGCACACGGGTGAGCCTAGTTTTCACGTTGCGCGGGCAACTCGAATACGCAGGCGGATTTCAGGCTTATCTGCAAAGGTAATTTTTACCGCCTACAGTCCTACATGGGATTTTACCAGAAGATGTGAGGGAAAGAGACTCAATCCGACGGAGAGCACCGAGATTCTACTATAACACAGAGAGTCGAACGCTATGAAGTCGAGGGTACGATGGTTTACTATTATGCTACCTATCGACTAAAGAAGCAGAAGAGGCCATTAGGAAGACGCACGAAGGAGTTTGTGGTGCACATCAACCTGGTCCCAAACTTTATGATCGTATCAGAAGGATGGGATACTTTTGGCCAATCATGATCAAAGACGCAGTCGCATACGCCCGAAAGTGTCATGCGTATTAGGTACACACGAATTATATGCATCAACCCCCGGAGCATCTGTACCCTTCGGCTACATCATGGCCTTTCGAGACTTGGGGAATGGATATTGTCGGTCCTATTTTTCCCCCGTTAGTCAAAGGCGACAGATTTATCTTGGCAATTACTAATTACTTGTCTAAATGGGCTGAAGCGATTCTGCTCAGGGAAGTTAAGACGAGCAACGTCGTGGTCTTCATCAAACACCATATTATCTATCGATATGGTGTCCCGAGATGAATCATACATGACAATGGTCCTCAGTTTATTAGTAATGTTTTCATCAAATTTTGTGAGAAGTTCAAAATTCAAAACGTCTCGTCGACGGCTTACAACCCCACAGCAAACGGATTGGCTGAAACCTTCAACAAGACTATCATAAAACTTTTGTCAAAACTCGTGAAGACTAACAAACGAGATTGGGACGATAAGCTCGACGAAGCTCTATGGGCTTATCGTAACATAGTTCGCACGCCTACTGGAGTAACCCCGTATTCTCTAGTGTACGGATGTGAAGCAATTCTTCCATTAGAGATCCAAATTCCATCTCTTCAGATCGCTCTCGCAACGGAGATGGCGACTAAAGAACAACATAAGAAATGTCTCAAAGAACTCGAGATGCTTAGTGAAAAGTGCTTGGAAGCCCAACAGCACATTGAATTCTATCAATCCTGAATCTCCCGAGCTTTTGATAAGAAGGTTCGACAACGGAGTTTTAGAGAAGGGGACTTGGTCTTAGTTGTCCGACGACCAATGATCCTCAATTCCAAGAAGAGAGACAAGTTTAAACCCAAATGGGAAGGACTATTTGTGGTAGTGATAGTCTATTCGAACGGTGCATATCACCTTATCACCAAGGAAGGCGTCCGACTCATGATACCGATAAATGGGAAGTTCTTGAAAAAATACTACCCTTAGTATATTCAAGATAACCCATGTATTTGGAAGTTCCCGGAAGAATAATACGTGTAGTATTTTTAGGGATAACCCAGTTACTACAAAAAATGATAAATAAAAGATCCATACTTGGACTCTGAATGTTTTCAAAGCTGGAACATATCTTGTTATTGACATCGAATTCACCGGCTCTCGTGAATTCTTTTGCTGAGACAAGATTCGGCCATTTTGACAGATCAATCTTCTCCACAAAATCCCCTACTGATCAAATCAATTGACGGTGGGTCCACCAAAACTTCTATCCACCAATCTAAAATATTTTTCAAACTTGACATGTTAAGTCGTGATCACTTAACATCAAAATCTTCCATCGAATAGCTAGTACAAATCGGCGGTTTTCACTGCTATCGGTATTACACTCCCACTTCTTTCTTGGCCAAACCTATAAAAGTTAGGGCCAAAGCCAAAATCCCCTCTCGATCCCTTCCATGAATGAGAGGTCAACTTTCAATTTAAGCAATCAAACCTATAAAAGTTAGGATTACCTCCAACCCACTTGGTCAAACCTTCAGATAGTTAGACCGAAATCGGATTCCCACTTTCGATAAACGAGAGACTTCCACCTTTTTTTTGATTTTAGCCAAACCTATAAAAGTTAGGGTTGAAATCAGAACTTCACCTTAATAAATGAGGGATTCTTTTCTTGGATTAAGCAACCAATCCTATAAAAGTTAAGGTTGCTTGAATCTTTCTGATTCTCGGAGTGGAGATCCCACTCCTAGTTTCACCTTTCTGGATTCTGGGGGTGGAGATCCTACCTCGAGTTTCCTTTGTAATTGGAGATAGAATATAAAAATTTTCCTCTTCAGTTTTAGGAGATAGAATATGAAATTCTTTCTCTCCCATTTTTAGGTTCGTCTTTACCATAAACAAGACCTGTGGATAGAATATAAAAATTTTCCTCTCCAGCATTAGGTTTGTCTTTTACCCTAAGAAAAGACACAATTCCTGACTTCAAATCCGTGCTCTTCGTACACGAGGGATTTTACCTTGATCCCTAATTAGAGATAAGCCTACGTCTAACACACGTGGTCGGATTAGTCTTTCACCGATTGAAAAAGACACCATAATCTAAGTCTGGAGACTTTTATCCCAAAGCCTAAGTAGGGATAAGTTAATACCTAACACGCGTTGCCGAGTAACCTATTCCCGTGAGAAGGACGAAGCTTACGTATTCAATATCATAGCACTAAAAGAGTTAATTCTTTTAGCATAACGTCACATGTGAAATGGGTTTTAATAATTCATATGCTAGCCCGATTCAAACGGTAAGCGGTAAAGGCACATCAAACCCGTTGATGGCTGAGGGTTTACCAAAAATCCTATGAGGACCCCGCAAGGGATGAGTAAGTCTATGTATTTAATATCGTAGCACTAAAAGAGTTAATTCTTTTAGCACAATGTCACATGTGAAAGGGGTTTTAATAATACACATGCTAGCCCGATTCAAACGGTGACCGGTAAAGGCACATCAAACCCGTTGATGGCTGATGGTTTGCCAAAAATCCTATGAGGACCCCGCAAGGGATGAGTAAGTCTATGTATTCAAAAAACATAGCCTAAGTCTAAAAGAATTCACTCTTTTAGCACAACGTCACATGTGAAACGAGTTTTAATAATTCACATGCTAGCCCAATTCAAACGGTAATCGATAAAGGCAAGCCAAATCCGTTAATAGTTGAGGGTTTACCAAAAATCCTATAAATATTACGGTTATTCATCATAGATTGGATAATAATTATAATAAAGAGAAGAGTGAGCTAAGTAAAAGATTTTATTTCATTAATAAAGTCAAAATAAAGGAACTATCGCTCCGAGTACAATCCACGGCTAAGAATTCAGTGTTCCAGCATAGAAAGATCTTCATTAAAACTCCGCTCGAGTTTAGCCTGCAACTCAACTCGAATGAAATCCTCAGATGTATCCAGTATCTTCGCGGCTCAACTTATCCAACTTCTCTTCTGCAGACTCCAGCTTCTCTAATGTCTGTCTTCGAGAGTCTTCAGCATTGGCTAAGCGTCCTCAAGAATAGCGTGAGATTCTTCGGCATACTTCAAGGCCTTCTTAAGTTTAGCTATCTCCTCGTCGGTCGAAGCTAGAGAGCTAAGTAAATCAGCCTTAGCCTTGTCCTTCCTCAAGAGATTAGCCCTCATCTGCATAACAGAGCTCTCGTGTGACTGAAGATCATGTCCATTGGATACTCTGGAGTCATGCCACTACTTCAACTCCGATTCCAACTGAGTAGCAACAAAAGAGGAAACACCTTTAGTCTGCCGTTTCCCTAACTCTTAGGATTCGTGCTCCAGTAATGGCAAGATCCGCAACAAGGGAATCAGCTAGCTCGGGGTACCCCTCATCTCTAATCATCATCATATGGCGGTCAAGTGATCGTCTGTACTGATCAAAACGGAATCCATGATGAACGATCCTCTTGACCATCTTACCCAAGAAGGTAAGGAAACTCTCAAGATCTATCCGGAACATGTCTGTGCCCGGATCGGTATCAGATAATAAAGCCATAATGCGCTCGTATGGAGACGGTGAAAACCCTACAAATGATCATATGAAGAGGTAAGAAATCCTAGAATATTATGGGGAAGTTCAGAGCAAATTATGAGCTTACCGGTGTCGACAGAGGCTCCTCCAGTTTGATGTCCTGTACTAGGCTCCACCAATCTAGTATAGGCAGGCTCGGGAATGATAGCAGGCACGACTATTGACGGTATATCGACTCCTCTAAAAGATTCTACAATGCCCAGATTGTTTGGGGGAACAGCAGCCCGAAGATGGGAATCGAACGACTGACTCATGGCCATATTTCCCTCCAGTAGAGGAGAGACAGAACCCTCAGGCAGACTGGAAACACCAGGAATCATAGTAGTATTAGTCTTTACGGATGGTCCTGCGATTACAACTCTTTGTTAGTCAAATAGAGATTTCGACAAATGAAGAGAATGATGATACAGAGGATTACACGTGTACCTACGGATAAACCACCCTTAGGTGGACTAGAGAAATCAAGAATCATAGTAGTATCAGTCTTTGCGGCTGGTCCTGTCCTGCGATTACAAGTCTTTGTCAGTCAAATAGAGATTTTGACAAATGAAGAGAATGATGATACGGAGGATTCTACGCGTACCTACGGATAAACCACCCTCAGGCGGATTAGAATATCAGGAATCGTAGTAGTATCAGTCTTTGCGGCTGGTCCTATGATTACAACTCTTTGTCAGTCAAATAGAGATTTTGACAAATAAAGAGAATGATGATACAGAGGATTACACACGAACCTATGGATAAACCACCCTCAAGCGGACTGGAGATATCAGGAATCATAGTAGTATTAGTCTTAGCAGCTGGTCCTGCGATTACAACTCTTTGTCAGTAAAATAAAGATTTTGACGAATGAAGAGAATGATGATGCAGAGGATTACATGCGTACCTGCGGATAAACCACCCTCAGGCAGACTGGAGATACCAGGAATCGTAGTAGTATCAATCTTAACGGTAGGTCCTGCTATTACAACTCTTTGTCAATCAAATATAAATTTTGACAAATGAAGAAAATTACAATGTCGAAGATTAGATGAGTACCTGCAGAAGAACCACATTCAACGGATGGTCCTGCAGCCTCTCTAGTAGCCTGCTCTGCTAACATCTCAACGAGTAACCTAGTGTCGGATCCCGAGAAGCTCGGTGCTAAAATGTACATGTGCTAACTAAATCCCTCAAAATCCATGCCATGAAAAGTCTCATCCTCGATTGACCTCTCTAGCGTAGTATCTGCACGAGAATTTAAGTGTTGGGTATATATAAAAAAAGGGCTAAAAGTTCATGATAGAGAGGTGTGGACTCACTTGTAGCAGTGGTAGGAGGCTCATCCACCCCGATATTCGTGGCTGCATTCTTCAATTTGTCTAAAAGAGAATGAAGTGCGGAAGTGATTAAAGGGGGAACGATTTCTGAACTGCCTAACTCCTTTAATTGCCACTCGAATGGTGTATTACCAGTGTTAGATATACCTGGGCATAAAATACTCAGCTCAACGGTGTTATCCTGGTCAGTACCCTGGTTTACTCCAACACATGTAGGCTCATCACGAATGGCATCGCATATTTGCTGCACAAAGCTCCAGCTATCCAAATGGCCAGGATCAGAGAATGCAGAGTCGCGCGAGAGTTCACCTCCGCCATGGCTTCCTGAAACACGGGACATGATTAAGTTTAGGGAATCCAGAAGAGCAATATTTTAAGGTCATGAAAATGATGGAACATTACCTTCTTCTCCACCAGTAGTTACAGTATCTCGTAACTCGGCTTCACGGGCGCGCTGACCAATGTGTGACTTATGAGCGGTTTTCTTCCGCTTTGGGTGACAAACCTCTACAGGACCAGTGGGTCACTCATGCATAGATTTAATATGCATCTCAACCTATGTAGGAGCCTCGACAATGGATTGTGATCTCGAGTAACGGAAAATGAGAGTTTCATGCTCGTCAATCATCCTACCTGGAGTGACAAGAGTCATCTTATTAGGATAAGTAAATAAAACCTTTCGTTCCGGCTCTGAAGGAGCCGGTCGAGATCTAGAGCGTTGAGACCAATAAAGAAATCCCAGATCCATTAATTCTGAAAAGAAAGAGTCTGACAGACCTGTCTCAGATTCTTCCTCGTCAACTCTAAGTCGATGTCTATATCCCTAAATTCTTCTTCAGAAGTCTCATCCTCATCATCAATAGAAAGGAGCTCCTCATCATCCTCTATCTGGCTTTTGCTCGAACGGGAGGGTTTGATAGGTTTCTTCCCCCGCTTCTTCGAAAGCCCAGCCTTACGAGCAGCTTTAATAGTAGTCTGGCCCAAGTGTTCAGCCTCCAACTCTAAGAAGCTCTTCACATCTAGAAGCTCGTTGGTAGAAATGAGCCATTTACAGCTGAGAAAAGTAAGTGATGGCTTGTGTTTGGATGAAGGGAGAGTGAATGGGCGCCGGTACAACCCGTCATAGTCCAGAGCCATGCTTGGGTGCTATCAATAAGACCTCCTTCAGTCCTCAAGCCTCGATTCGGGTCCACAACATATAGTTGGTCATAACCAAACTGACGAGCAAAACGGCAAGGGAGATAGGGCTCTATGTGGCAACGACCCTTCACCCGAAGAATGAGGTATCCAGTGCAAATGTTCACCAACCAACGGAAGCAACCAATATCAAGAGAGGTCCGCCCGGCCCCAGGTTTCTCCTCGTCAATCAATATGTCATCATGGTGGCCCGAGAAGCGAGGAAAACACCTAAAGAACTCCTAGCTCCACGAACCTGAAGCTCTCGTTGTACATCAGTGAAGTTCTTCGCATACCATTTGCTCCCCTCTAGCAACTGCAAAAAAGGGACAGAGGCATCGATAGTACTAGGCGCCGACATCAAGTCAAGACGGTGAAGGACGAGCTATGCCATCAAGTACGTATACGGAAGCTCAACCTTTACGGAGAGAATCTCGGTCGACGGTTCAGAACCCACATGTGTAAAACCATCGACCAAATACCTAAACCCATAATGAATGCTGGCAACCATCATTGGAAGCAGAGAAAGATCCTTCCCGTGAGCTAACTGAAAGGTGGGGAGGAGGACCTCAATAGGCAAGGCATCGGAGAACTGATATAGAACGACGCATTTCTTCAACCAGAGAGCGAGATAGCCTACCAGGAGGGTCTTAGACTGAATAGACTTCCGTGCATGGCAAAGGAACGTCCGAAATTTAGTCCCCGCTGGAAAGGAACCCTCAACACTAGCAGTGGTAAATGAACAAGCGCCGACTTTCTCAATTAAACCATTAATGACAGAAGGTGTCAAAGGGGCCAACTCACAAATAGTCTTGCCCGAACTACTCTCCAAATGCTGAAATAAGTAATCAGCAAACTGCTTCAAGCTGACCTGCTTCTTCTTCTTCAACAGAGGACTCATGCTGACCAGGGATGTATGATAATGATACATAAGGTCCCAGAGCGTGTCATACATGTCAGAGGAATCCCTCTGTAGTTGTCCCAACTGTAAGTTAGAGGGAAAATACTCTTGATATGGACAATCTCCCATTGGAAGACCAAAAACCTTATGCATCTCATGGAGAGCTAACCCCAACTCTCCATCGTAAGTCAGAAAATGTTACTATCAGGGTTATAAAACTCCAACAATACCAAGAAATGATAGCTGTTGACCGGGAGTCTATACATAGTGGCCCGTATATGTGCATATAACCCGCTACGCTTTAGCTGAGTCTCCCAACGTCCCAATACATAACCAGTCATACGAGTCCACCACTTCTTGGTGAGGACGACAAACCAAAACATCTGAATTCCTTCGGGGGTAACCTCCTCCCAAGCCTAGCCAAATGATTCCTCACAGTATGGGCGACTGCTGACACCTCGTCCGGTGGCGCTGTATCAAGTCCTAAAATCCCCAGTCGAAGGCCATGAATATAATTATAACCATCAGAACCTAGGGTTTTATAATGGGAAATAAATCCACAATGAACTCGGTCATGGTCATCGGTAAGATTCCAGGACATCTATCGCCGTACAACCTACGTCTCCAAATGAGCGAAAGAATGCTGATGGGGAATAGAAGGAATATATAAAAGATTCCTACCATCGTCATTCAACCAATGTTCATCACCAAGAATCAACTTAGTCGGATCCTCAGCATGGTCCACGAATAAATAGTCCGGCTTCTTTAAAGCCTGAGTAGAAATGGAATCTTCAACAAAGGCAGCAACGGTAATCAACTGGCGTAATGAACGATGATGATGACCCCCATCTCGTATCAATCGACGCACTCCTCGGAACGACTCTCGTTGAACTAAGAGGTCGGGCCAATAGCTTGCCTGTCAACATTAATAGTGAATGTCTCCCGGTTGCAACCAGTCGTAGCATGAGGAGGAAAACCTTCTGCGGGGAACTCAACTGCGATAACACAAACATGGAATCAGAAAATTATTCATGAATTATACAATGATTGAATTCATCTCACAAGCTAGTGAGATAGAGTCATTCATTGAATGATTGCCGAGATGATTTCGAGTGTCCTACACAGGAAGAGCGGTATGCATCATCACGTAAGCAACGTGGTAATGTACCCTGACCCACGCAGTGTAATATAATATGAAATCGCCCCAATATGTCGGAAGACGTGAATTGGCCAAGCAAAACACGTCATTTGAAACCTTAATCCCCGCAAAGGAGGATGTTGGTTCTTCCCGAGTGACCCACGAAGGGGGCAAACGAGGGCATGATAGAACCACAAATTATCCTAAAACCTCGATCCCCGTGAAGGAGGACGTCGGTTCTTCCCGAGTGACCCGCGAAGGAGTCAAACGAGGATACGAAAAGCATAAAAGCTCACCCCGTAAGAAAACACTACGGAGCCTCTCTCTCAGTATGCTGAGAAGATGAGCGACTCCTATAAAATCATGGTCAGTGCGGAGACATGGTTAACCTGCAACAAAAGTCAACGGGTCAGGTATAATCATAAATCCAAGAACCCGAAATTTAAAAGGGAAATTATGAACTTTGACTAAAATCTTATAAACAAAATAGGATTTTATAGTTGAAGTCTAATTAAACCTATGGGTTTTATGTATGCAAACAATGAGTTCAAATTACATTTAAAACCTTCATGATCAACTTTTTGGTGAAATACCCAAAATACCCCTTATAGTCAAGGTTAAATTTTAGCCACGAACATATTCGAATTTGGCCATGATCAAGGAAAGAAAACCATTGTCCTCGATGTCTCACAATTTTAGCCAATTTTACAAATAAATCCCTCTACAAGTTTCAGCCAATTTTGCAAATAAACACTTCTACAAATTTTGGCCCAATTTGCACATATATCTCTCAAACTTTTGGTCATGAATATGTAGTCCAAATTCTACAAATCTCAGCCCTAAAATTTTATCCCTTTCGCAAATAAGCCCCTCTACAATGTTCAGTTGCCTTTTGGCAAATAAACCCCTCAACAATGTTGGTCTTTTTTGCATAAAGCACCCATCAAAATTTTAGCCAAATGGGCTTGAAAATTTAGTCCACTTTTGTACAAAATCCCCTCAAAATTTCAGTCCACTTTTGCACCAAAGCACCTCAAAATTTCAGCCCTAGTTTTGCACAAAAACACCCCAAATTTCGGCTATCTTCAAAACATTCAAGATTCAATCTTTTTCACAAAACCCACCTCATGAGGGCAAAAATCTATGACCTTTGAATACAAATTCATGGCATATCATCATTACAAGAATAAAGTCTCAATCTTTCTTATAAAACCTATGGATTCTTAACTAAGAATGCAAGAAAAGAAAGAGTTCTTGAAGTGAAGCTTACCCAAATTGAGAGTTTGAAAACCCAACTCCAAAAGTCCAAGTCTTGAGCTTGAAGATGCAAAAAACCCTAGCTTTGAGAAGAGAAAAATTTTGGTCAAGAATAGAGGAGAGGAATTCCAAAATTTTGTGGGGTTTTTTAAAGTGTAAAAGTTTGAGGGTTTTAGAGTTCTTGGGGAGGAGAAGTTTGGGTTATGAGGAGTTGGGTTTGGGAGGGGACTTGAGGAGGAAGAAGAAGCTTAGGTGGAAAAGAGTTCTATTTGAAATTTAGAATTTAAGAGGGAAATGAAAGTACAAACATAAGGAAACAATAAAGCAAAAAAAAAGAGGGGGAGTGTCTCAGCCAATGGGCCGAGGCCGAGACACCCATGGGTGTCTTGGCCCAAGTCGAGCCCCTAGGTATTTTTCATGATCCTATTTCGCTAATTTCGCCGGTGAATGGTTATTCTGATGAAAATCAACACAAAACAACGTCGGGCGTTCCGAAACCCTAAGGTTAATGTCGGTCAACACCAGTCAACGCGTTGCGATGAAAGTGACGCTGGGTAACCCAAAACCCTAAGGTCAACGCCGATCAACGCGTAACCCTAGGTCAACGTCACTCAACGTGTTGCGGTAAAAAGTTAACACCGGGCGATCCGAAACCCTAAGGTCAACGTCGGTCAACGTGTAATCCTAGGTAAATGCTAGTCAATGCGTTGTGATGAAAGTCAACGTCGAGCAATCCGAAACCCTAAGGTCAACGCCGACCAACGCGTAACCCTAGGTCAACGCTACTCAACACGTTGCGATGAAAAGTCAACGCCGAGTGATCCGAAACCCTAAGGTCAACACTGGCCAACACGTAACCCTAGGTCAATGCCAGTCATCATGTTGTAATGAATGTCAACGTTGGGCAATCCGAAACCCTAAGGTCAACCGTCGGTCAACGTGTAACCCTGGGTCAATGCCACTCAACGTGTTGTGATGAAAAATCAGCATCGGGCGATCCGAAATCCTAAGGTCAACACCGGTCAACGCGTAACCCTATGTCAATGCTACTCAACACGTTGCAATGAAAAGTCAACGTCGAGTAATCCAAAATCCTAAGGTCAACGTTGGTCGGGCGATCCGAAACCCTAAGGTCAACGCCGGGCATCGCGTAACCCTAGGTTAATGCCACTCAAAGTGTTACGATAAAAAATTAATATCGGGCGATCCGAAACCCTAAGGTCAACGTCGGTTAACGTGTAACCCTAGGTCAATGCTACTCAACGCGTTACGATGAAAAAGTCAACGTCGAACGATTCGAAACACTAAGGTCAACACCGGTCAACGCATAACCCTAGGTCAATACCAGTCAACACGTTGCGATGAAAATCAACGTCGGGCGATCCGAAATCCTAAGGTCAGTGCCGATCAATGCGTAACCCTAGGTCAACGCTACTCAACGCGTTGCTACAAAAAGTCAATGACGGGGGATCCGAAACCCTAAAGTTAACACCGGTCAACACGTAGCTCTGAGTCAACGTTGGTCAACACATTGCGATGCAGATAGGTAGTTCTAAGTCAACTCGATGACACAAGCCAAAATCAACTCACCAATTTTGATTCAAGAGTTCGACGACGGCCGGATGATAAACGCAGCGTTGGGAGAACTTCAGTTATTCGTCAAACTATCGAATAGACTAAAAATCGAAGGAGTCAAGAATCAAAGCTAACTATAGGTTGGACCGATCATATCCAAAGTATTCCAGGCTCATCTATAAAAGAAACGAGACTGAAACACTTTTGAGGGGGTATCTGTAGGCGTTAAAAATTACCTATAGGTCCTCGTACGCGGCTCGAGACAGAGAGAAGATGATGAATGATGCTATTCAAGTCATAGAAGCTTATTTGATGATGACAAATGCATGAAGTGAGTCGACAGACCATGCGAAGCAACGAAATTTCGGAACAACGGAAACACTAATGGACCGGGAGCTTGTTTGTAGGAAAATTACAATAAAGAGAAGAAAATAAATTTCATTTTGATTCCTTTAATCTCGGTTACAATTCGATTACAAAAG
Organism: Asparagus kiusianus; assembly: GCA_022839385.1. Lineage (NCBI taxonomy): Eukaryota > Viridiplantae > Streptophyta > Magnoliopsida > Asparagales > Asparagaceae > Asparagus > Asparagus kiusianus. The sequence goes on from BQKN01037671.1 coordinate 30,884, forward strand.
AGAGGAGAACGAACTTGGTTCTCCCCTTTGTTTAAAACTGGGTTCTTCACGTTGGCGATGGAGTGCCTCCTTCGATTGCTTACGTCGAATTTGCTCTCCGTTGACGATCCAACGTCTTGATTCACTGGAACGATATCACCTCCTCACGATTTGATGTTGTGGAGAACTTGCGTGGCAAGTTTTAGAACTCTGGACGAGTTGATAACTCTGAATGAGTTTAAACTCTTGAAAAATAGTTGATTTGAACTGAAAGTTCGATTGATAAGCCAAGAATGAAAAAGCTCTTGTTGCAGATCTCCCAAGCTCCAAAAAATGCTCTAAGGATCTCTTTTGCTGCCAAGTCCCAGATCCGAATGTGCCAGCCTCAGGATCAAAAAACCAGATCCGAACTAAGCTGATTTCTTAGTTATTTATAGGGGATTAAGAGGTGTAACCGCCCCCTTAATTCGCTCCTAAGTAGGGATAATGGGATGTAACCACCCCTTAAATCACTCCTGAGTGGAGTTATGATCCCCTCAGATCGTGAAAAACGGTTTTGAAACTGTTCAGCTCGTGTTTGAACAAGTCAAACGTAAAATCCGCGTTCTGGCGTGAATTCTGCATTCAAACGCAGTGTCTAGAATCTTGAACGCAGCGTCTGGAAGCTCAGAGGCAGCATCTGGAAGTGCGTTTGCAGCGATTTGGAAGCTGCGTTGGCAGCGTTAGAAGCTGCGTCTGAGCTTCGTTTGTAGCGATTTGGAAGCTACGTTGGCAGCGTTGAAAGCTGCGTCTGAGCTGCGTTTGCAGCGATTTGGAAGCTGCGTTGGCTGCGTTGGAAGCTGTGTCTGAGCTGCGTTTGCAGTGATTTGAAAGCTGCGTTGGCAGCGTTAGAAGCTGTGTCTGAGCTGCGTTTGCAGCGATTTGGGAGCTGCGGTGGCAGCGTTAGAAGCTGTGTCTGAGCTACATTTGCAGCGATTTGGGAGCTGCGTTGGCAGTGGATGGAAGCTGCGTTTGGCAGCGGATGACAGCTACGTTTGTAGATTTCAGAGGCTGCGTTTGAGCTGCGTTCGTGGCTATGAACACGGTGCGTCTTGATGCTGGTACGCGGGGAGGACTTCCACGTCTTGATTTTGAAGAGAACATCGATTTGTAGTCTCTTTCTGTCGAAGCATTGCAAAGATCATCATTTTGTAATTTTTGCTTTAGCTCTTTGATATGTGAGAGTCGTTAGATTGTAACTCCCGATGTTGATTGTGAAGGCTGTTGATTAGAGCTTTCATCAGTTGTCGTGAAGGTCGTCAGATTGTAACCTTCAGCGATCTACGTGAAAGTCTTCAAATTGTAGTCTTTTGGAAGTCGTCAGATTGTAACTTCCATCACCGGTGTTTGATGGGGAATCAGCTATCTATTGTGCTTTTTAGACAGCCTACAGAGCTGCACATCGCTTACAAAAGATGAAGAACCCCTCATGTCCCATCTACTTCACATGTGATTCAACCATGGGAGATTATATATCTTCTCATTAGCTTTCTAACGCATCTTGAACCAAGTAATTCTAAGTTCGGACGATGAATATACGGCAGAAACGGACGGAACGTGTAAACCAAGTTCAGGCCAAAGTTTGGCCAAGACACCAAGTGGTGTCTCGACCAAAGCATGGCCAAGACACCAAATGGTGTCTCGGCCAATGCTTGGCTAAGACACCAAATGGTGTCTCGGCCAAAGCATGAACGAGACACCCACGAGTGTCTGTAGTCCCTAAAATCTATTTTTGTCTGTTTTGAGCCGTTTTTCGACCGTTAACCGTCTGGATTTGTTCCAACTGATAAGATATCATCCAAGAACATGGTTAAGTGGTTACAACTAAGGATAAGAGTGAATCAACCGTCCTTATCTAAAAACAGAGCTCCTGAAGCCTATAAATACAGCCCCAGGGCCTTTATTTTTTCAAATCTGGAATTCTCGAGCGTTGGCGAAGCCCTGCGTAACTGAAGACTGAAGGAGCATGAATTTATAAGGGAGAAGGAGATCGGATCGAGTTCGTTAGTATAAAGGAGAGGAGCTCATCAGATCTACACTTCCCAGTCATTTGCCTTGAGATTGCCCCGTTGCGGTGATCTCGAGAAGAGTGATTATCTTGTTGTTGCCGAGATAATTGCTTTGGCTTCATGATTCCTTCATGAATCAACGAAGCTTTGGATCTGATTTGATCGTTTGGTGGTCCACAGATACTAACATCCATGTCACAGGCTAAGATCCTACGCAAGCAGCAGGCGATAAACATCTATTGTGCTGTTTGACGAGAGTTGTACTTTTTTGTTTTCATTATGTAAAGGTCTTATAAAAAGACTAACTTTTATTTTCATTGTAACGTTTGAAGTTGTAATGAACACAGCAATGAATGCATCCACTTTCTCCCCAAACAACCACCACCACCAGTAGTTCCACCACCGGAGATACCAGCTATTCCTGTTGCGAAAAATTTCTCAGAAGACACACCCGTACCCACCCCACAGGCAGTTGCTGATAGAACTACGGAGCAGTAGGCTTGGCTCTGCTTAGCAGAGAGATACCAGAAGATGATGGCACCGGAGTTTCAGGGATTATCAGATTGTCTTGCGGCACATAAGTAGAAGGAAGATGTGGGTAACACCCTTGAGATACTTAATGTGACTTCAGTTTAGAAGCAGAGGCTAGCATCCTACAGTCTCAAAGGGGATGTAGGAAGATGGTACCGACTACAGTTTACCCCAGAACAGAGGATGACCCTCACCTGGGAGGACTTTGTCTATTTTTTCGATGAGCAGTATATCTCTTCCACAGCATAGGCCAAGAAAGAGCTTGAGTTATCCAGATTGACGCAGAGAGACTACTTCATTTTACGGGCATGTGGCAAACTGAAGAACACTAGGCACAGATGTTTCTAGCAGGACTTCGCCCTAGCCTTTGTCGATACCTCGTTTCTAGGAGGTTCTACTCAGTTCGAGAGGTAGCTGGTGCTGCCACTTCACAGGAGAACGAGTCAGCTATGTTTCAGAAAGACAAGGAAGGGAATACTAAGGATAAGGGCAAGAACAAGAAGCCTTTTTCAGGACCCCAGCAGCAGCAGCAATGCCCTCATAAGAGAGGACCCCAGCATGATCAGAGAGCACCTTAGCAATGCAAGTTTCAGGACACATGTTTTAAGTGTCACAAGATTAGACACAGAGCATCAGGCTATCACAGCACATCAGCAGGAGCCCAGCAAGGGAAAGGGCAGAATCAATAGCAGAACCGATTTTAGGGTCGAGGTCAGGGCTAACATATGAGACTCGAGGCACCGCTAGTAGTTCCGATGATTGAGGGACAGGTTCGCGTAGTTCAGTAGGTCCCTCAGGAACAGGTAGTCCCATATGCTCTACTTCCAGCAGCAAAGCAGCCTCCAGCCACCGGTAAAGTCTATGTGGTAGTTGATGCGGCATAATTATGTATCAAAATTACAAGTGCACAATTGATCAAGTTATAATATAAAAAGTTATCGATCCCACGAGGAATGTGATTTTAAGAGATTATTAGAATTGGTTCTTATGCTTTGTGCATGACAAAAATAGGGTTAAAGAATAAGTATGATTATGGAGAGAGATATGATGAGTGATTGTTTTGAATATATGCAAGTGACAATAAATTGAATTTCAAAGAAGAGAAGAAAGAATCAAAGAATAAAATAAAAAGCAAGAATAAAAAGAGAAAAATCAAGAAAACAAAAGATGGAGTATTCAATTAAAGATATGAGAGATCTAGAATTGAATTCACTAGCTAATCTCAATTATAAAATCCAAACTATTCACTTTTATCATATTTCAACTTAGATTTATTAAGCATGCATAGACTACCAAATCTTTTAAGGAAAGTATAACCTATCAAATTATCATCTAAGTCAAAATTACAATTCATGATAAGAATAACAACAAGATAGTAATCCTAGAATTCATAAACATAACCTATCAAACCATTTAAGATAAGCATAGATTATCAAATTCTTCTTCTACCAATTAGTTCTCTAGTTGATTATCCTAAACATGAATATTTAAGTGCAAGAGAATAATTCATACAATATAAAGGAAATTAGACTAGTTTCATACAATTCTAAGATTCCTACAAGAATTAATTTCACATCTTAAGAAATAAAAGCAAGAAGAAAAAGAACTAATTACAAAAATAAAAAGAAAAGAAAAATCTAAACTATGAATAAAAAATAAATCTAACTACAAAGAATTAAAATCTAAACTACAAAATAAATTACAAAAATTAAATGCATGAAAATAAATCTACTCTACAAATTAAAGTGCAAAAAAGATAAAAAGACAAGAAAATAAATCTACAATACAAGCATGAATGTAAATCTAACTAATAATCAATAATAAAGAAATTACTAAAAAGAAATAAAAGAGAAAAATAAAAGAAATGCAAACCTTCAAATTGCTCTTCATCTCCATCCTCGTCATTCAACAAAGAGGAGAAAAAAAATTAAAGCGGAGAAAAATTATTTTATTAATTGTAACAAAAGTTATAAATTTAGAAGGTCTTCTCAATTAAGAGTAACTCTCCTCTCCAAGTGGAGTTACAAAATTTTTCATACCTCTAACCCCTCACTCTCTATCCCTATTTATAGTAAACATCAATGAATGAGAGCCATTGGATTGAAATCTTATATAAAATAAGCAAATTTCAGTCATTAATCTGTATCAGAACGCTGATGGTATCAATACTAGCATTAATAGGGGTATCGATGCTAGCATCGATATGGGCATAGATGCTGGCATCGATGCCCCCATCGATGCTGGCATCGATGTTGTGTCCTCTCTGGTTACTATCCGCTGAATTTGTTGTATTTGACTTTGGGCTTTTGGCTTTTGGCTTTTGGCTTTTGGGCTTTTGGACTTTTGGGCTTCATACTTGTTTTCTTCATTAAATCAATGGGCTTTTGTTGAGAGATGGGATTTTTAAGATTTATTCTTCATTAACCTGTAATTAAAGATAAAAATAATTATTAGTGGCATATTTATCCCTATAAAATAGATAATAATGGTATAAAATTATAATAAAATATGATTATCAGTAGTCCATCGTGATCATGGTGCAAGTGGGGCCGTAGTGGAGGGTACGTTCCTCGTGAAATCCTTTCCAGCCCGTATTCTTTTTTATTCAAGAGCTTCGTATTCTTTCATATCTTATGCATTTATGATTAGACATCAGCTTGTAACTCAGCCTCTAGACATTCCTTTGTTAGTTTCCACCCCTCTAGGTGAGATGTCACTCTTGGAGAGCATTTGTAAGAGATGTACTATTAGTTTCGACGAGTCTGAGTTCGTTGTCGATCTGATACTGTTGCGCATGTCAGAGTTTGATATTATTCTTGGTATGGATTGGCTATCTTCCTACCATGTCCGTATCGACTGTTTTGCGAAAACAGTCAATTTGCGAGCGTCTGATGGGTCTGAGTTAGTTGTAGCAACCTCTCAAGGGAACCAGTTTACGGAGTCATTACTGGCGTACATTGAGGAGGTGATGCTTCAGGATCAGTGTGTTGATATATGTGATACTAGAGTTATCTCAGATTATCAGGATGTCTTTCAAGATATACCTGGGTTGCTTCCTGTGAGAGAGGTTGAGTTTTGTATTGAGTTACAACCGGGCACAGCCCCGATATCTTGAGCACCCTATCGCATGGCACCTGTTGAGATGAGGGAGCTATAGACCCAGTTGGATGAGTTGTTAGCTCAGGGCTTTATTCGTGGGAGTCATTCTCTATGGGGAGCATCGGTCCTCTTCGTGAAGAAGAAGGATGGTAGTATGCGATTATGTATCGACTACCGTGCAGAGTTGAACAAAGTCACTATCCAGAATAGATATTCTTTGTCTTGGATTGATGACTTGTTCGATCAGCTACAGGGAGAGTGATATTTCTTGAAGATTGATCTTTGTTTTGGTTATCGTCAGCTACGGGATCGGGAGATGGATATTCCCAAGATCGCCTTTCTGACTCGATATGGGTCCTTTGAGTTTTTGGTCATATCATTTGGGTTGACTAATGCACCTACAGTATTCATAGATTTGATGAACTGGGTCTTCCGTCCATATTTGGACCAATTCGTGATTGTATTTATCGATGATATTCTCATCTATTCGAGATCGGAGTTAGAGCAAGAGCAGCATCTATGTTTGGCTTTGTAGACTTTGAGGGAGCATCAGCTATATGCTAAGTTCAACAAGTGTGAGTTTTGGATTTCTGAGATCAGGTTTCTTGGCCATATTATCAGTAGAGAGGGCATAGCAGTGGACCCAGCTAAGGTTTCAGCAGTGCTTGATTAGGAACCACCGAAGACGGTTACCGAGATTCGTACCTTTTTAGGGTTAGCTGGCTATTACAGAAAGTTCATTCAGGACTTTTTGAAGATTACGATGCCACTTACATGCCTTACGAAGAAGGGTGTACAGTTTACTTAGAGTACGTAGTGCCAGAAGGCCTTTGATACCTTAAAGGCTAAGTTGACTACAGCGCCAGTCCTTATTATTCCGAGCAGTGATAGGACATTTGTCGTATACATGGATGTGTCGTTAGCAGGTTTAGGAGGTGTTCTGATGCAGACTCAGAGGGTAGTAGCATACATCTCACGACAGCTAAGGGCACATGAGCAGAACTAGCCCACTCATGATTTGGAGTTAGCAGCGGTAATATTTGTATTGAAGGCGTGGAGATACTATTTGTATGGAGTTCAGTTCGAGCTATTCATAGATCACCAGAGTCTGAAGTACCTATTCTCCCAGAAGAAACTCAATCAGAAATAGCGGTGATGGATTGAGTTCATTAAGGACTATGAGTTTGCAATTTAGTATCACCCGGGGAAGGCGAACGTTATAGCAGATGCTTTGAGGAGGAAGCGTCGACATCGAGTTGCGGCCTTGAGGTGCTCGTTGTATCGAGATCTTCTCACTCTTAGCTAGTTCAATTTTAGGCCAGAGATTGGCGGGACCAACACATACTTGGGAGCTATATCAGCATAGCCATCTTGGAGGGACAGAGTAGTTAGAGCTCAGTTATAGGACTCTTGGATTCAAATCCGGAAGGAGAAGATTTCCAAAGAGCCCAAGGACGATTGGACCATTGGAGCATATGGAGGCCTTCGAATGAAGGGTCGATTGGTTATGCCAGCTACTGTAGAGCTGAAGAAGGAGTTGTTTGATGAAGCACATCGTACCCGATATTCAGTGCATCCAGGAACCACTAAGATGTACAAGAACTTGAGGAGACACTTTTGGTGGAGTGGTATGCGTAGGAAGATTGCAGAATATGTGGTTAAGTGCTTTACCTGCTAGCAAGTGAAGGTAGAACACCAGAGACCAGCAGAGACACTTCAGCCTTTACCCATCCCAGAATGAAAGTGGGCGGACATTTCTATGGACTTCATTGTAGGGTTACCGAAGTCAAAGAAGGGGAACGATCTAGTTTGGGTGATAGTGGATCGGTTGACGAAGTCAGCACATTTTATTCCAGTAAGGACTACTTATACCGCCGAGACATATATGAGGATATTTATCCAGGAGATAGTTCGACTTCATGGAGTTCCAGATATGATTGTATCATATCGAGGCTCAGTTTTCACCTCGTACTTTTGGAGGAGTTTCCAAGATTCATTCGGCAGCAGGTTATTACACAACAGTGTATTCCACCCTCAGACAGACGGTCAGATAGAGAGAGTGAACCAGGTGTTAGAGGATATGTTGCGAGCTTGTGTAATTGATTTTCAAGGCAACTGGGAGGATCATATTCCATTGATAGAGTTCTCTTATAACAATAGTTATCAAGTGACGAGTGGTATGGCCCCGTATGAGGCATTGTACGAGAGACCATGTAGATCCCCTATATATTAGGCAAAGCTGGAGGATAGCTTGTTGCTTGGACCAGAGCTAGTGAGTCAGACTATCGAGAAGGTATCATTAATCAGGGAGCGTATTTTAGCCACTCAGAGTCGGCAGAAGAGCTACGCGGATCATAGACGGCGACCTTTAGAGTTTCAGGTGGGAGATTGTGTCATGCGGAAGGTATCATCGATGAAAGGCGTCCAGCAATTTAGCAGACAGGAAAAGCTTGCCCCAAGATATATTGGCCCTTTTTAGATTGTTGAGCGTATTGGGGCTGTTTCATATAGACTAGATCTTCCAACATCGATGTTTATTGTGCACGATGTATTTTATATTTTGATGCTCAAGAAGCACTTGTATGATGAGGAGAGACAGCGAGTATTGGATACTCTGGAGATTGAGCTTTAGGATAATTTGTCTACTATTGAGATCCCAGTTTATATACTTACTAGAGAAGGCAAAAGACTTAGAAACAAGGTGATTCCTTTGGTGAAGGTTCAATGGAACCGGAAAGGATCTGAGGAGATTTCTTGGGAATGCGAAGAGGATATGCGTCGTGACTGCCCATACCTGTTTGAACAGGTAAATTGTTTGGATTATATTTTTCTTATGGTTTATGATAATTTTGGGATAGTTATATTTATCTTTAACACTAGAATGGGGATATTATCACTTAATCCTTAATCATTTGGAATATATGGTATATATATAGGAGGTTCCTTGTTTGGATTTTTCGCCCGACGTACTAGTTCTGTTTAGTTAGGAGTTAAGTGGGAGTATCTGTATTTTAGATTGTTAAGCATAGATATTGCTAGTGATTCATATCTAGGGATTAATGGTATGAGATGTGTACGAGAGGGTTTCCTTGTCTGGATTATCCCCTCTTAGTGTTTTTCTCATATTATTAATTCTTAAGATACATTGCGGAATTTCAAGGATGAAATTCTTTTAAGGGGAGAAGAATGTAAAACCCTAAAATTTTGAATATTTTATGATAAATAATAATAAATATGTTATATGATGAAAAATAATATATTTTGATGTTTGAATATGATAAGAATTAATTTTAGATCAATTCAATATATATTTGTGAATATATGAGTGCATATGTGCAAGTCATGCACAAAGGCCAAAAGAGAAATCTGAGATTTATGATCAGTTATGAGTTTTTATATTTTACGTACTGATACAATTAGAATTTGAGAAAGTATAAAAGATCAAAGTTGTAGGCCTCTTCAATAGCTTTCCAATAAATCTTAAATCACCTCATTCAGAAGTCGGACGAGAAAGTTATAGCTAATATACTGAACCTCAGCATGTGTACAGGTTTCTATACGGTGGACTACTGGGCGTGCAGATGCCAGGATTGTCTCTGTTTCGGGTTCGTTTTGTTTATACTGAACCCGGGAGTATACCTAAGTATATATATCTATTTTAAAGCTCTCAGAACCCTCTTTTAAACCATAATAGCCTTAGCCCCCTCCTCTCTCTCTCAGACCCTAAACCCCCTTTCTTTGGCGATTCTTGGAGGAGCTAACACAAGATCCATTGGTGTTTAGTGAAGGAAGATTGTTCTCACTCGTCTTTGAGAGTTCATCAACACTCCTCAAGCGAGTTTCATCTCGCCTAATCCTACACATATGTTTTAAACGTTTTTAATAAGGTTTTCCTATGTTTTATGAGCCTAAAATGCTATTTTATGTATAAAGATAGATCTTTATATTGTATGTTGTAAAAAGAACAAGTTTTCGGTTACTAAAGATCACCCACGAATTTCTTAATGCAGATCTAGATCTGAAAATTTTCCTAACAAGACTTTTGAAAGAAAGATAATTATTTTCAAACGTGTCGACATGCATACATGTGTTTAAAAAGGTTTCTTTTTGTCTATAGTGATTAGATTGTATTTTTTTTACATATTCTAGAAATGTTAAATCACGTATATAGGATTTGTAGTATATAGAATCGTCATATAATGGCTTTTGAATCAATCTCGAGGAGCAGAAACCTATAGAAATGGTTTCTGGCTCTTCGTGGTCGACCGCTGGGGAATTTTCTGCATGTTCATGTTGTTGCATAAGTTTGTGTGGCTGGCAAGACACCTAGGTTATATGGGATTAAATACACTAGGATTTGTGTATATAAGTTGACTATGGACACGAGTTTTAGATTCACTCACCGAGGCACGAGAGTGAGTCGTAAATATGCTAATTTTTTTTATTACTGTCATGTTGAAGTCCCCGTGTTGGACTATAATCCATTGAAGTCCTTGTGTTTGACTATAATCCATTGCAGTCCTCGTGTTGGACTATAATCCATTACAGTCCTCGTATTATACTTTAAGCTTTTGTAGTTTATGTATTGGACATTTACCTATTTTAGTCCACGAGTTGGGCACGTATTTGACATCTAATAGGTCATTGATATTATGGTTGGAGATGGAGCTATATTTCTTTATTACTCCACATTGTAGTTTTTTGGGGATTTAGTATTTAGCTATTTACAATTTGAGCTAACGGGAGACGTACTTATGCTCGTGTTGTAAATTTCTAAATATCAAACCACCATTTTATTTCGGAGTAGATGATTGACTATCTATATGTATTAACAGCTATTTTAACAGCTATTTTTCTTTCTTCTAGCCCTTCCCCATGGGGTCAGTTGAGATGTTACTTGCTAGCGTTTGATGCTCGTTGTTTCCCCTCATTTAGATAACGAGCCAGGTGCACGGAGAGCTGTAGGTTGATAGAGTTGCTCTAGCAGTTATTTATCTATATTGTTAGTAGTTTATGTCAGAACTCCACAGTAGATGTGTTTATGAACATTTGAGTTATTATTCTAGTTTTGTAAAGGCGATGTGCCTAAATGTCATTTTATTTGATTTCCTATGTCGAGACACTTGTATTCAGTTGGATGTTATTCCTCTCAGAGATTGGTCTATTTTTTTCAATTGTGATGATTTCTTCATAATATCTGTCGTTTAGTATTTCTTCTGTATATTTTCTCTAACCTGTTTTGTACCTACACCTATTGTTGATGTACTAGATAGCTAGTAATTATGATGGTGAAACATGCTATTGCACTGTGTAGTACATGACAGGTTTGATTGATATTTTTGGTTTCACCTTTGACTATAGCCTTATTAAAACCAGGGGCGTCACAAAAGTATGGCTCCAAAAACTTAAGAGTTCGAAGACTTACAGAAGTAGAAAAATGAATTAATTTCTAATTATTTCAACTCGAGTCTTGGTTGTGATGAACTATTTTTCTTGAAATGGCAAGAAGATTGAAGATGTTAGCGTGGTGGAGAAGATTCTCCTATCACTTCCTCAAAAAACTTGATTATAGTCTATCTAGCCGAAAAATTAGAGACTAAAATTGGCAAGTCATGGGTTCTTTAAATCCGAACAATAAGAGATTTAGAGAACTATACTAGTGGAGAAAATTGTTCAAACTAAATTGTGTCTGAAAGATGGCCACAAAGATTCGAAAGAAGTAAGTAAGAGTGGTTGTGGCTGTGGAAGAGTTTGAGGCCAATTTCAGGGCATAGAACATGGATCTTATGGCAGAGCTTCTCACAAAATTGAAGAGAATAATCAAAGATCCTTGAGAGGCTGTCGACATGATAGATCTAGTGAAGGTCGATGGAAATCTTAAGTTCAATGTTTCAAAAGTAAAAAATATGACAATTATGCTTATGATTGTATTTACAATCAAGTTGAGAAGAAGGTGAACTATGCCAAAAAGAGAGATGAAGATAATATTATCTTATTAGCATTTAGAGGGGATGATGACAAAGAGGACATTTGGTACCTAGATAGTGGCGTTAGTAATCACGTGTGCAGCAAGAAAATATTGTTCATCAACATGGACTAATCTGTGAATGGCCAAATGACTTTAGGAGATTCATCGAAAATTCAAGTGAAGAATAAAGAAGTAAAGCTTCATTATGTTGAATTGCAAGATCAAGTGGCCAATATATTTACGATGTTGTGCGCAACGGAAATTTCGACAGTACTTCGGCAGCACCACAAGAGAGTCAGTTCGCAATAGGAATTCCTGTTTCACAAAGAAAACAAGAACCTTAAGTAAAATATCTCAACCAAGTAAGATATCAGCTCTTTCTCTCATCAGTTCTAGGACTGGCCTGTCGAGGGAACCTAAATAAGCTATTACAAATCACACAAATAGCGAGACAACTAATTTTACGTGGTTCGGTAAATTTTCTACGTCCACGGGGAGAGGATGGGGAGATTCCACTAAATCAAGAAGAGTACAAAGGGTTATAATCTCACAAAACTCACAAACTAACCCTCAACCAAAGCTCTCAATTTTCTCATAATATCTCTCTCTCACAATGCTCAAAAGTCTCTCTAATCTCTGATTACAACTCTCCTCTCTTTTGATGATTGATTCTAATCTCCATATATTAGAACAACTAAAACCAAAACAAACTAGGAATCTTAAAACCAAAAACAAAACAAATTAGTAATCCTAATAACCCCATGTTACTAAAATAGATTAGGAATCCTAATAGATTAGGAATACTGCTATCCAACAATTTTTCACCTCAGCGAAGTATTCCCAAAACTGAGCCGACACCAACATGAGCACCAGTGTGTCGTCTCACCAAATTCGACTGCACCAATGTGGTTGCCTACGTACCCCCTCTCCTAAGGGATCAAGTCATCCGTAGTTCATCCAAATGGTCGTCAACGGCCTCAATAATCACGAATATGGAATAAATTTCGACAATGATCAAACTTGTTGCTCGGAACCATCTTAGTGAGTATATCCGTCGGATTATCCTTCGTGTGGACTTTCACAATCTTAACATCACCATCTTCAAAAATATCTCGAACGAAGTGATAACGAACGTCAATATGCTTCGTCCTCACATGAAAAACCTGATTCTTCACCAAATAGATAGCACTCATGCTATCATAATGAATAGTGATGGACCGCTGCGATATACCAAGTTCCTCTAAAAGTCCTTAAAGTTAAATAGCCTCCTTCATAGCCTCTGTAATCGCTATATACTCTGTCTCCATCGTAGACAAAGCCACCATCGAGTGTAAGGTGCATCTTTAATACACCGGCGCACGGGTCAAAGTCAACACATACCCCATCGTAGACTGGTGCTTATCCAAATCCCCAGCATAAGCCGAATCAACATAGCCAATGCATAGCTACCCACCTGTAGTGTCCCACTCATAAACCAAACCAATATTGAGCATACCTCGAATGTACCTCAAAATCCATCTCACGGCGTCCTAATGACCCACTCCTGGATCGTGCATGTATCTCGAAATCATGCTCCCCGCCTACGATAAATCCAACCTTGTACATACCATCGTATACATCAAGATCCCAACCACGCTCGCATATGGAGTCTTCGACGTCAACTCTCTATCTTCAACTGTCTTCGGTGAAAGGTCAGTTGAAAGTTTCAAATGGGCTCCTAATGGTACACTAACTGGCTTCGTATCCATACTAACATGAAATCGTTGTAGAACCTTCTTCAAATAAGCCACATGTGTCAAACAAATTTTACCCTTCTTCTTGTCTCTGCCGATCTCTATCCCTAAAATGTGTTTCGCCTCACCCAAATCCTTCATCTCAAACTCCTTTAAAAGCTATACCTTCAGCTCATCTATAGCAGATCTGGTAATAGAGACAACCAACATGTCATCGACATAAAGTAACAAATAGATGTACGCACCTCTTTTCAACTTGTGAAAATATACTCAAGGATCAAACTGGCTCCGAGTGTATGAATGACCAATCATAAAACCATCGAATCACTTATACCACTGTCAAGGATACTGCTTCAAACCGTATAGCGATTTCTTCAACCTGCAAACCAACTTATCTTTCTTTACAGATCGGAATCCCAATGGTTGAGTCATATATATTTCTTCATCAAGATCACCATAAAGAAATGTTATCTTTACATCCAACTGATCTAACTCCAAACCATACTGTCCCACCAAAGCTAGCAAAATCCGAATTGAAGAGTGTTTCACCACCGGAGAGAAAACCTCATTATAGTCAATTCCTTCCTCCTGTGCATAGCCCTTCACAACCAACCTAGTTTTAAACCTCAATGGAGTGCCCTTAATACCCTCCTTCTTCGTGTATACCCACTTGCAACCAATTACCTTCCGCCCTTTTGGAAGCTCAACAAGCTCCCACGTATCATTCTTGTGAAGAGACTTCATCTCCTCCTGCATAGCTACCTGCCACGAATCAGCCTTCGAACTTTGCTCGGCCTCTCTGAATGTAGTAGGCACCATCTCATCGATACTCTCCACCGGAAGTGCATACGTAACTGTGTCGGCATACCATGTTAGCATCTGTATGTCTCTCCTCTGTCTCCAAACCGATATAGAATCCTGAACCTGAGCCGTCGGTCACTGATCCTGCACATCAGTACCCGTATCCTCTGTATCACCGCCGTGCTCGCCTGGCGTCACCTCAGTCGGCACTCTAATAGATACTGCACCATCTGGACACCATGGAGCTGCATCATCTCCACCACCTGCGATATCTCCTCCGTCGGATCGTTCTCCACCTGATGAGAGCTGGGAAGCTTTAAGGTAGAAGCCTCATCGAATGTGGCGTCCCTGATCAGCACAATCTTTCTATCAACTGGATCACATATCTTATATCCCTTGACAACATGTTTGAATCCTACAAATATGGGCTTCCTAGCTCGAGGTTCTAATTTATCTGTTCTCACATGATAAAATACAAGGCACCCAAATATCTTGAGCTGGTTATAATCGTGTGTTGGCTCTCCCGACCACTTCTCCATAGGGGTTTTCCCCTTAATCGCAAATGAAGGCAGCTTATTAGTGAGGTGGCTCGTATATGTAAGTGCCTCAGCCTAAAAGATCTTCTCCAAACCACTCTACGACAATAAGCATTGATCGTACCTTCTCCAGTAAAGACCGATTCAGCCTCTCTGTCACCCCATTTTGCTGCGGTGTATGACTAACCGTGAAGTATCTCTCTATGCCCTCGTCTCGATATAGCTGCTGAAAGGGGTCAGAAGTATATTCACCACCGTTGTCGGATCGTAATGTCTTGATCTTTCTCCCAGTCTGCCGTTCTAATCTCTTCTTCCACTCCACAAACAAATCTAGGGCTTCATTTTTATGCTTCATGGTGTCCACCCAATAACGCCTAGAATAGTCATCTACAAACGTAACGAACCAATGTCGACCACCAAGTGATGCAGTCTTGGTGGGACGCCAAACATCTGTGTGTATGTAGTCCAGAATGCCCCTCGTCCTATGAATAGCAGTCCCGAACTTCACCTTTGTTTTCTTGCTAAGAACACAGTGCTCATAGAATTCCACTTTACCACTCTTGGCTCCCTTCAATAGCCCCTGCTTGCACAAAACCTGTAGTGACTTCTCACCTGTGTGCCCTAATCAATCTGTAATGCCAAAGTTTACTCATGTCTGCCTCTGAAATAGCTGAAGCAACCTGCCCAATTTCGGTGCTCCCCTTTAGATAATACAAGTTCCAACTAGGGGCTCCCTTCATCACCACTAAAGATCTCTTAGTAACCTTTGCTACAGCATCCTCAAAGGTCACCTTGAATCCCTTCGTCTCCAAAGCTCTAACTGGGGTAAGATTCTTCTTCAGCTGAGGAACGAATCTCACCTTCGTCAATTCAAGGACTACTCCATCGTGCATCCGAATCCGCACGGTACCTATCCCACAAATGCCACAGAACTGATCATTTCCCATAACTACAACTCCCCCATCGAGCTTCTCAAAAGATGTAAACCAATCTTGCCTAGGGGTCACATGATAGGTAGCACCGGAATCAAGCATCTAATCTGATGCATCCAAGTGGTTCACCTCCAAAGTAATCAGTAGAGAAAAGCTTGAATCATCGGATTCATCGTATTTCACAACGTTCACCTCATTAGCCTTCGGGCCTTTTTCTTGCTATTCTACTTCTCTTTGATCTTTGGACAATCTCTTTTCCAATGTCCCTGCTCCTTACAGAATGCACATTGGTTCTTTCCAAGCTATTGACGACCTCTTGACTTTGACCTTCCTCTATTACCACCTTTCGGATATGGGCTTCTTCCTCTCATCGACAAGGCCTCTCTTGAAGTACTAGCGCGGAAAGTCTCATTGTCCTTCCTTCTCAAATCATAATTCGTCAATGCATTAGTAACTTCATTATAGCTGATAGAAGATATTTCGTTCAACAAAGTGAGCACAAATGTGTCATACTCCTCATCCAGTAACGAGCCCAATAAGATAATCACCTTTTACTCATCCGATATCTTCTCATCAACATTCGCCAAGTCCGACAACAACTTCGTATAGTTGTTCATATGAGCCGCAAGCGAGGTGCCTCTAGACATTTGGAATCTAAATAACCTACACAGCAAATGCAACCTGTTCTCAACACTCTTCGTAAGGTACTTATTGTTGAGAATTTCTCACATCTTCATCACAGACATCACCCCAATCACATCATACTTCAGCTCATGTTCCAAACATGACCTGATCACCCCACAAGCATTCCTATTCATCTTTTCCCATATCGCCTCTTCATATTTTGATGGTCTCTCGTGGACCATGATGGTCTCCTCCAAGTTCTGAGTATTGAGCGCATCCTGTACGTCGCTCATCCACAAACCAAAGTTGATTTTACCGTCATACTTTACCATACTAATTTTGGTGTTCTGAAAACCAACTTGAACTGTACTCGCCATCGACTTGCTGCTTTCACCTTCTTCTCCCTTTGCAAACTAACTCTAAGTTGTAGAGAAAGAATCAAACTTTGATAGAAACTAAGAATTACCCAACTGAACCCTAGATCGGATTCCAAATAGATCTCATGTCCACACGAGGAAAGCGAAATCTCCAATGCCAACTCCTAATGTTATCTCCACCGAAGCCTAGAACTCCAAGAACCAAGCTTCCATGATGAATCTTCCTCCACCTAATGTCAAAACCCTAGATCTGAAATCTGGGCTCTGATACCACTTATTACGCGCAGCGAAAATTTCGGCAGTACTTCGGCAGCACAACAAGAGAGTCAGGTCGCAATAGGAATTCCTGTTTTATAAAGAAAACAAGAACCTTAAGCAAAATATCTCAACCAAGTGAGATATCAGCTCTTCCTCTCATCAGTTCTAGGACTGACCTGTCGAGGGAACCTAAGTAAGCTATTACAAATCACACAAATAGCGA
This sequence comes from Asparagus kiusianus, assembly GCA_022839385.1. Classification (NCBI taxonomy): domain Eukaryota; kingdom Viridiplantae; phylum Streptophyta; class Magnoliopsida; order Asparagales; family Asparagaceae; genus Asparagus; species Asparagus kiusianus. Next base: position 47,993 of record BQKN01037671.1, read on the forward strand.
GACAACCAATGTTACGTGATTCGGCAAATTGCTTACGTCCACGGGGAGAGGATGGGGAGATTCCACTAAATCAAGGAGAGTACAAATGGTTACAATCTCACAAAACTCACAAACTAACTCTCAACTAAAGCTCCCAACTTGCTCATAATATCTTCCTCTCACAATACTCAAAAGTCTCTCTAATCTCTGATTACAACTCTCCTCTCTTTTGATGATTGATTCTAATCTCCATATATATAGAAAAACTAAAACCAAAACAAACTAGGAATCCTAAAACCAAAAACAAAACAAATTAGGAATCCTAATAACCTCATGTTACCAAAATAGATTAGAAATCATAATAGATTAGGAATACTGCTATCCAACATACGAAACTATTAAAGCAGCTTCGTCCTTTTATTCTGAAGAAAACCATGGATGATTGGATCAAGTTTAAGGGAGAATGTCTAAAGTAAACTTGATTGGTGATGTTAGGAATTTGAAAGGTCAGTTAATCAAGGAGTCTATAATAATGTTGCATGCATGATTAGGGGTGGTAAACGATTTGTCGAATCGAATCGAATACTAAAGTGTTCGTATTTGTATTTGTTTAAAATTATCGAATTCGAATGCGGACTCTAATATTCATATATCTAGTTTTTTTGAATTCGAACTCGAATACTTGGTATTTGATAAATATTCATGAATATTCACAAATACTTATCGAATATCAAAGTATATTTATTTCGCTAAACAATTTAATTTTCAAATAATATTAAAATTCATAAATAAAATTTATTCCTTTATAATATATGATGTATATATATTTAAATCAAATTTTAATTAGAAAACAGATTTAAGAATATTTATGTCTTAAAATCAGTATATAAAAGTTAAATAGAAATGGTAAATGAGTTAAAAATATGACATTATATGTGCAATAATACAAATAATAAGTTGTGATTAAATTTTAAACGAATATTTAATAGACAAACGAATCGAAAATATATCTAGTTAAATTCTATTCGTTAGTAAACTCAAATACTAAAAAATATTTGTTTATTGGTAAATGAACTACTGAATCGCATATAACCGAATAGTTATTCGAACAATTATCGAACTATTTATTAATTATTTGGTTCATTTCCACCCCTATGCATGAATGTCATTTGAGAAGTCCACCAGTCTTGTTAGAAAGTCTAGGAATCATTTCTGTAGTATATATGGATGCTTTTAGTAAGTTTGTTTGAGCTAAAATTCTAAATCAATAGAATATTTCATCCTCCTTTAAATTATATATTTATGCTAGTTATTATTGTTTTTATCAAAGAAAACAAGGGCAAAGATTAAGCTAGAGAACTTGTTAGATGCAAATGGGACTGGATTGGATTGAGATTTTTACTATTAGTTCATTGTTTTTCTTTCTCTCTCTCTTCTTCTTCTTTTTTTTTGAACTCTTTTCATATCAGTTTGATTAATATTATTTTTTTTATTTTCATAACTTAGAAATCTATGACTATTTTATTTGATAAAAAACGTAATATGTCTTAAAGCAACTAACCATCACCAAACTTTAAACTTATGATCAGGATTGAGAGTTATATTTTTATATTCTAACATATATGGAATAGTGTGCTTGATTTCTCTCTCACTGATGTCATAACTGAGCTGACCGAGAATTTTTTTGATCATATACAACCCTTTAAATTGTAGGAAGAAATGCGTACATTTGAAATTACTCATTCGTGAATTTAGTTCAAATATCAACAAGTTGCATCATTTACTGCTTAACAAAAATAAGTTGCTTCATTTTTAATCTTCACAAGTAATATCACTTGATTCTACCAGATTCTTTGCTTCAACTAATCTTCAGATCATATCATTAAGCGTAGTGCTCCATAGTGACGTACATTCAAGCAAGGTTTTAAATATCAGTTATCGAGGATTTTTCGGACGGTCAAAATCCGTATTAGATAGCGGATATCATGGATATATAAGGAAAAAG